>JAQHUG010000038.1:6572853-6609523 GCA_028555095.1 Dicrostonyx torquatus | reverse complement strand
TTTTTTTATGTTTGTCTCTGACCATGGATCAGAAAATAACTGTGGCAAATGAACGCTTACAGGAGAATGGATTTACACTTTGAAACTTAACTATGTCAGACTGTAAAGAATAGCGGAGACTGGCTTTCCACTTGAAACAATGACAGTGCACATAAGGATGTCCCTTAGAGTGGACACGGTGAGTCACAATGTCTGGCAGGATTTCCGGCCGCAGGACAGGTGGGAGAGCAGTAGTGGGGCCTACGGTCAGACCCTTGTTTGAATAGGAATTAGCGCTTCAAGCTGACAACAGATCACAGGGACCTCAGTGCATCCGAGAACGCCGTAGAGGACTACAGCAGCGTGGAGCTCTGGCCTGAGCCAGAAACTGCCTGGCACTATGCGAAAGGCCAGATGAGGAAGAGCTGGCTACTAGAGGAGACTAAGTTCATAAGGCTCAGAAGTCACACAGGTGTCCCTACCAGGCAAAGTAGCAGAACACAGATACCCATGGGGTATCAGGGACAGCATTTCGAAGAGTTTCTCATCAGTGCTTGGCTGCAGGCTGCTGGGGTTCTCCTAACAAGGCTGAAAAGCAAGCCTTGGAGGGGCCACACTGTTCCCAGTAACTTAGACATGTGAGGGCATTCATGGGGACATTAAAGCATCCAGTATCTCCAACAGCCAACCCCGCATAATGACATATACAGAGAAGCACGTATGTGCGTGAGTGCATACAGTCCGGTATGAGAGGGAACGTGAGGAGAGCTAGCACGCAGGAAGGGCAGGGCTGCTGAAGCAGCAAAGGGCAGAGAAAGGCTCTCTCTCTCTCTCAGCGGTGCCAGGGGTTCCTGCAACCTGGGAAGAAACTCTCTAATGAAGACAGGCGTATGGGTTCTGCAGGTTTAGTTGCCAAGACTTCCTTCTGAGTTTCATCAAGGATGGTGGCCTCATCTCCTAACCACCAAATAAAACATAGTCTGGCTGCCCAGTGAGCACATGCAAGCTCCTGGGCGGGGCGGGGTTGGGGGGAAGAAGGATAAGAAAATCCCTTTTCTCCGTAATTAGGCAGCAGAACGAAAAGTCCATTTCTCAAGCCTGTCACTCTCCGAAGGCTCAGGTTTCTGGCCCAGCTGGACTCTAGTGCTCCAATCTTTAGTGACTTCAGAATCAACACTCTCTCACTGGACCGATTCCAGTGCCTTTTCTCTGAGCATCCAGACATCGTATAGAAAGTAAGACAACCGTATTACAACGGTCGCCACCCAAACCGATCAATAGAGTGAGCCTGTCAGATCCAAGTGTCTACGAGTGAAGTCATTCACACACACACGTTTCTACAGATGCCCACCGGACACCCTTCCTCACCCAGGAGGACTGTCCTCAAACTGCCGTGCTCGGGATGGATTTTCTCATGTCAAAGATCAAAGGACCTTGCGAAACTCGTTTCTGTAGGCTATATGCGTCCGCATTAATGTTTGGGAAATGACAACTAGACATTTCAAAACGCACAAACACAAAGAATGCCTATCACCAACTTTGCTACTTCTGATTGTCTAGACTTTCTCGCTAACTGCTTAGGAAATAAACAAAAAGACATAATTGACGGAGGAGGGAGAGGGAGAATTTGAACTGCATTATAGGCTAGAGTACAATGTACTTAGAAGAGTCCAAAGAATCAACTGAATCGCTAGACATAATGAAAAATGCAGACAAATATGTCTATATCCAAAACCACGTAAGAGGAAAAAAAAGAAATTGCATACAAATTTGCATATTGTACCTCTGAATAAGTTAGCAACAATTGATTCCAGAGTTGAATGAAGGATGGAAGTCATTCAAAACTGACTGAAATGCCCGGCGGTGGTGGCTCACGCCTTTAATCCCAGCACTCGGAAGGCAGAGGCAGGCGGATCTCTGTGAGTTCGAGACCAACCTGGTCTACAAGAGCTAGTTCCAGGACAGGCTCCAAAGCTACAGAGAAACCCTGTCTCGAAAAACAAAAAAAAAAAAAAAAAAAAACTGACTGAAAGACAAACTGAGTAGCTGGAGAGAGGTGTCAAGTTCCAAGATCCCGTATCTTGCAGGTCTACTACCTCCCTTCAAGAATATTTATCATACAACTTTAGCCAAAATCTCGGTGGAAATTTTTATGTGTGGATGAGCAAGGAACCAACTCAAAATGATTTGCAAGCTCTCTTGGGAGAGCAGACTGCATTAGCGAGAAAAGACTTCTCCAGGAAAGACAACTGCCTGCCCTGGTCATTTGCGGAATGGCAATCAGTTCCATTCTAGAAAGAACAAGTGGGCCAGAGAAATATGTCCATGCATTTGAAGATTCACTAATGTGGCAATGGCGGGGGATCCAAACTAGGTGGGACTGAGTGACAGGTGTTTGAGAACTCCCCAATCCCTTGAAGAGACAGAGCCCTATCTAATAATTTACATCAATATTTCTAGATTAGAAATTTATATAACCTTGAGTTTGAAATGCATCAAGTATACCAAGACAGTTAGACAGAGAGATCAAGCTGGCTGACCCAAAAATTATGTAATCACTTTAAAAGTCCCAAAGATGCATACAGAAGAGTCACAAAGAGAGCGAAGGCCAAAGAGAGTTATTTGCAATGCTTTCATGGAAAATGACATGAAAGGCCCAAGCAGGCATTCCACAAAGGAAGGAATGCGAATCAACCAGCAAACATATGAAAAAGTTCAACCTCATTAGTAATCAAAGAAATGCAAATCTAAACAACAAGACACCACCCACTGCCTTTTAGATTGGCCTGGGATCAAAAGTAAGGATGGGTGATGGTACAGCTGAGGGGAAGCAGCCTTGGTGCTGGCGAGAAGGCACACATGGCAGCTGCTGGAGAACATGTTGGGAGTACGTATCAAAAGATTTCCAAATGTTAATTGCCACAGTACCCGAAACAGCAAACCTCTCTAAGGCCACAGTAGCGTCGGTTGGAGGCTGGTTGATGGAATCATGGCTGCCTTCTGTAGCTCTTAATGGAGCAAGTGTCATTGGTGTGTCCCCATCCCTAAAGACAGTGACGCTAAGAGGAATGAATGCTTGAAATAAAAGGAAATTACACAGTTTGGGGGCGGGGGGGGCTTGATCCCATTTACGTAATACTTGGAAAGAATCCAAGAAATAGCCAGGGGAAGTAGCGAGCATCAGTCACCTTTTAAGAGAGATAAGATCAGGAACATGAGGTTGAGTTTTTCTTATAAATTTTCATTAGATTTGCCTTCCAGCAAACAGCAGGACATGTACTCTTAAGCATAGAAAAGAAAAAGAGATGGGGGGCATGGTGGCTCAGTGGGGAAAGAGGCTTGCCTCCAAGGCGATCATCAAATTCGGAGCAACTCCTGAAAATTGTCCCCTGACCTCCACCTGACACCCTGGCACATGCTCCCTGAAGGAAGGAGGGAAGGAGGGAGGGAAGGAAGGGAAACTGCTTTTGTATGCATGGTTTTGGTCAGAAACTTATTTTTCAGAATTTATTCCAAAAGAATAAATAATAAACACAAGTGAAGTAAAAGAAAGCTCACCCAAGCGTTGTTTAGATAAAACTTGGAAACAATTTCAATGTGCAATAATAGAATGTGGGTTTCCTGAAACACATCGATGCAGCAAAAGACTATATAGCACAATTAAAACTTAGCATTCCCAGTAGAAAGGGGTCCTAAAAAGCATGCTGGTATTCTGTGCCCTTGGCTTTTAAATGTTTTTATCTTAAGGCTTCAGCCTATATGTTTTACCATCAAGTCGGTGGTGCTTAGCTGTCCCTTTTTATCTGTTCAAGTTTGTAAGCTATAAGCGATAATTCTCCTGGCTTTAGATGTGAGGTTAATGACGGTCTCTCCCAGAGCCAGTGGAAAGCCCCCGGGCTAGCCTTAGGAAAGGCTAAAGGTTCTGGAGATTATCTCATGGGATAAACTGAAAATCTTAGGTCATTATTTTTTCCCAACTGCTACTCCAGGACACCCTTTGGACACTCTCGGGTTATACAGATACTTATAACCAACACAAGTAAAGGGGACAAAAGACGACAAACCTTTCTGTTGCGGAAGGAAGTCGCGACTCTAGAAAGACTGACCACCTGTCTGAATCTCTGCAAGGATTATTTTAAGAATGATGTGGATTCCTTCTGCTCTACAAATGAATCACAAAAAGGCTTCTGAAAACAAGGAAGCTATGTTCAAGAGGGCTCGAGCTTAAATCTCTGCTCGAATTCCCCTCTTCTAAGAGGCTGAGCTGACTCACACTGGCCACTCCTGGGACAGTGCCAGTTTCTGACCCAAGGAAAGCAAATGTTTTCATAATTACATGTGAAAACCGTATTTCCACGAACAACCTGACACAACCAGACTGGAGGGAAGAGCTGCGAGAAGCAGCTGGCCTCTTGGCACGCGTTTTCGATGAAATTGACTTCCACCTTAACTGGCACCTTTGTTGCGGGGAAAACTCCGGAGTCAAACTTTAGAAATCGCATTTGACCTCAGGAGACACAAATACGGAAGTGATCTCAGAGGCACCGCTTTCGGGCTACTCATGTCAGCTCCTCACAGACCGCGGGCAGCTCTGCTTGGTGGCATGTGGCTTATTATTCGAAATCTATTGGCTCGTTAGGATCATATTGGTCGTTGCTGGCCGCTTCGGAACACTAACTGTCCTCTCATATTACTTACAGAGATACTGGGACCATCTGTTCTTGCGAGGGATTTAAGTATGCGTCTATTGGATAGCATGCTATTTATTTAATTCAGTGCCCACTTCCTATTGTATCTTCTTGCGGGGGGAGGGGGAGCCAATTTAATTACAGGAATAAAGATAACCTTTCCTGGCAGGTTACCCTGTCACCATGAGAGCAAAGCAGGACCCGCTCAAAGTGGGTTACCGAGGCCAGGAAGGAGGGCAAAGCCAACGATACTCGAGGATACCGAGCAAAGGTTTAACAAAAATAAGACAGTGAGCGGCACTTTTAAAAATATTACTGTAAGCCCAGGGCTTGTCGGCATCAATCTTGGCACATCTGCCTGATGCGGACCGTAAACAGGATTAAAGCTGGGCTTATCTGCCGGGTGCTAATTGTGGTCACAGTTCTCCCACATGTCCACTTTTTAAAACATTGCCTGGAAAACAAAACAAAACGAACCCTCCCCCCCCCACCCCGGCCTGCTGGATGGATGGCTCCCCCACAACACCCTGGACGCACACCGTTATTAGTTGGTAGGCAATATGAGGCCGCCTAACAGGTTTTGGGTTTGGGTTCTTTTTTTTTTTTTTTTCTTGGCTCTTCAGAATTACTTATCTAATCCCCTAATGAAAAATATCAAAATTCTGTTTGAATATACCACATACTGGGATAAATCTGTGAAGCAAGGGACCAATAAATTTGAAGACACTCTAATTGTAAGAAGAAAACACAACGTAATTGTTAATAATTAAGTTAAACTAGGGTTTAGACAAATAGGGCCGACCCTGCCGTCGCCTGAAAACCTGCCTCAATACGTTGCTCCCCTGGAGAATGTGGCAAAGCGTTTGTTAGCAGAGACACTCAGACCCCCCCTAAACACGCCCGCATATCAAAATGCAGATTTGGAGAGCTGGCATTCTTGTCTAGTAAAAAGATTCGGAAACTTTCATCTTATTTTGAGAGAAAAACAGAGATTTCCAATCTGCTATCAATCTCATATTTTCACTAGATCAAATTTAATATTAATGACGACGTTCCTGCTTGTGGGTTCCTTCCATTCGTTTCTTTCTGGCAAGCGTAAGCACCTCAAAGACGTCGCCTAAGCTTATAAACGTTGGAGGCTATAAGGTTTGCATCAAGTTCACAATGAACTAAAGAAAAGTCAAGGAGATTTAAATTTTCTCTTGCTGCTTGGGTTTTAAAATACATATAAGCATGCCAATTCTTTATTCAGAACAATGCTCACAATGTAAGAAGTGAAGTAATTAAAAAAGACAGTCTATATTTAATCATAATTATTACAACATTGGCATTAGAAAATAAAGCATTGGTTAAAAAAATATTAAGCCATGACTCTAATCCCACACAATCTTCTATGCTAAAGCTATTTCTTGATATAAAATATATTCACATTCCAGATACCTAGGCCAGTTCTGAGAGATCAGTTTTCTCTAAATCTCTGCAATACAAGAATATTTAAATTTTCTTGACTTTTCATAAGAGACATATTGGAGGTGCTTAGACTTATAGGAAGCACAGATGCAAGAGAATTTCTATGCTATTGTAGACAGCACTTCTCCATGGCTGCCGTGTTGACCTCTATCCTTGTGGTGTAGAAGCAAGAGTGGGTGACTAAATACCTGCTTCTCGCGGGACCACGGTCAAGACCATTCCCTTTGACTAATAATCACCGGCCTTCTCCACTAGTGGTTCTTGATGAGGAAGAAGGCTGTTTATTAATGTTTACATCCCATAGGCCAAGCGTGCACAAAGCACCACTGCCACGGACAAAAGGGATGGCTCTCTCCGGGGAAGCCCAGACGCTCCCCGAGATGCGGCTGATCTGCCCATTTGTCAGGGGGCACCATCTCTATGTCCAACCGACCGGGGATGTATCTCAGAGGACAGCATGCTTGCTTGGCATGTAGGAAGCCCTCCTTGGGTTTGCCCACAGCAGCACATAATCAGGTGTCAGAGCACACATTTGTAATCCCGGCGCCCAGGAGGTGGAGGCAGTAGGAGCAGAAACTGAAGATTGTCTTTGGCTATGAGGGTTCAAGGCCAGGCTGAGCAAAAGACCGGCTGACAAGGAAGGCTTATAGCATTTGGTCATAGCTATTTGCCTAGAATTCTCTGGAAAATGAACAAAGCCGGTCAAAGAAAACAACGGAAAATGTCTATAATAAAAAAAGAAGATTTTGAGGCTATGACTCCAGTCCCACACATCTTCTAGGCTAAAGCTATTTCTTGACATAATGTTTATATCACGTTTTCTAAAAGATGTGGGCTTTACAGCTTCCCATCATAACGGAATTTTCTGGAGAGACTGACAAGGATTATTAGTACATTTGACTTTTAAAAAGTAATTTACAATAAAATGCATTAGGATCCTAAAACTATAACACAGGAGCCCACTTTGCCAAATGGTCATTTTATAAAAAATCATGCAAGAGTAATTGCTCTGCTCAAAAAGGAGGATGAGATCAATTAATTGAAACTGCCCTGACGCCACACCGGAACTCCCTGTTGAGAATCCAGTACTTGGTATGTTTGTTGTGGTTACAGGGGACCTGACATGATTTCCTCTCCTACACCTGAGTGAGGCTGGATCTTCCTCAGCACACCAACCAAGACAAATGCTCACAACAGATTGAAGCAGAAGAGGGAGAAGCCAACGCTGTTTCCTGTCCCACCAGATGGTAACAAGACTCCAAGAGCTATGGGATAGTCCAAAGAGTAGCGCAGCTATTGCGTTGTTCGCACAAAAGCCTTAAATAATTAAATAAGTGTGCTATTTATATTAATATACAGTAGGCTTACTACTACCATATTTCTTTCCTGTGATGCTGGGCATCCAATCTAGGCCCTTCCATATGTCAGGCAAACATTGTTGAGCTATACCCCCAGGCCTTTAGTTAATATTTTAAAATGTATTTCATTTATAATATAACTAAAATCAGCGGATTTTACTTATGTAAATAACAGCTCATTGTGGTCTTTAATGATTTATCTTTGCTCCAAATCAAAGTTTAGAAGCCCTGATGTGTACAGAAGACACAACCTGAAGTGCATGTTTTTAACCTTTTCGTATTAAATAGCTACAGCTTTATTGTTATTATTTTCGGATTTTTTAGGTTTCTTTTATGTATGAAATCTGATGAAATATAATAACACTTCAAGCTATTTCAGATTCATAGCATGACTTTATGCAATATAATCAGGCATTGCCATTACCTCAAAAAGGACACATGGGCCACGTCTGCTGGGACCATTGACTGTTTACCTTATTGTCTTCCTGTCCATTTGTATTCTTTCCTACGTGACTTCCATCTTGATCCCCGAATAGATAAATCCAAGGGTGGAGGGCTCTACAAATGCCATTCACAGCAGATATGAAATTAATGGATCCCACTCTAATCTCACAATCAAGCTAATTCTTGGCCTTATCAGTTCATATACGTTTATCAGGTTGTCCACGCTGGTGACTCATGTCACACCAGATGCCTGTCAGACGGGTTCTCTGTGCGCCTCAAGAGGACTCGCTCTGCTAGTATGTTCACGCCTGTTCTCATCTGTGCTTCCCGCATCCCAGTACTTCGCTCAGTGCGTCAGAACTAGGTCAGCCTCCCAATAAATGCTGATTGTAAGTGTAGCCCCCGCGAGCAAATGAATCCTAATCACACTCTGCACTTGGCCGCCTCTGAACCTTTGCTCCTTCATTTCCTGGCAAACGGAAGGCCTTCTTGACTCTAGTCTCTTCAAACATTAACCAACTCTCAAAGCACATTAGGTCCGTATTCCCAGAATACCCTTCACCGCTGAGTCCTTCTGAATCCCACAATCCAGAGCTACCTAAGAGTCACACACCAGATTCGACTGACAGCGCTCCGTTCCTTTGCTGTGCTTGCTTTCCGCACTAATCACATGATTCAAAACGTAGGCCACAGTTACAGCTAAATTAGAATGTAGGAGTTGAGGGTGGAGATGGAGGAAGGGTGTTTCTTGGGGAAGGGAATAAGGTATCTACATTAACGGGAGTCTTTTTAAGATTTGCAAGGGACTTGTCTCTAGAGGGGATCCCAGGCATTCATAGGGAGGTCCCAGCTAGGTACTTGGGCAGCAGAGGAGTGGGTGCCTGAACTGAACTTGTCCCATAGTTACTTTGTTGAATATCTTAATCGTCACCATAGAAATTTTGCATGATGGATGGAGATAGAGCCAGAGACCCACATTCACATCAGAGCAAGGGACTGAGCTACCAAGGTCCAGTGGAAGAGCAGAAGGAGGGAGAAGATGAGCAAGGACGTCAGGACTGTGAGGGACTGGCCTATCAACAGAGACAGTGTGCTCGATCTATTGGGAGCTCATCGAATCCAGCTGGACCAAGACTGAATGAGCATATGACCTAACTGGACCCTATGAATGTGACTGCCAGTGGGGACTGACTGAGAAACCAATGATAATGGCACCGGGACCTAGCTCTTCTGCATGTATTGGCTTTTTGGGAACTTATTCTATATGGATGCACATCTTCCTAGACCGAGATGGAGGGGGGAGGGCCTTGGGCTTCCCATAGGACAGGGTATCCTGCCCCATCTTAAGGAAGCAGGGGGAGGGTGGTGGGGTAGTGGGGGAGCGGGAGGGCCGGGAACAAGGGGAGTAAATGTAAATTTTTCTTTTAACATTAAAAGGAGAAAAAAAAAGAAAAGAAAAAAAGAATGTAGGCATTGAAGGCAAGCACAAAGGCGTCATTCTTTCATTTTATCTATTTGGACATTTACTATATTCCAGGTATTTCTTTTCCCTATTAAAGTGCTGTTAGCTTTGTACTTGGACCTTATGGTCAACCACCTGTTTGAGAAGATAGAGTTCCTTGGGTTTTTGCCCTTCAACTTGCTAGACTGGGATCTGGGACAACAATGACAGCGTCTTCTATTGGGGTGTGTACTATCTACTTTCTCCACACTGGGGCTTGACGCTTGACAGGATCAAGTCAGGGGTAGTAAGGGTTGCTTTGACTCATACTGTGAAGGATACAGGCCATTATGACAGGAAAGCACGGGGACAAGCCACATTTCGTTTGCTTCAGATCAAGAGTCGGGAAGCAAAGAGGGGTCATCTGGATAGAGCCAGCTGGGCGATACCATACATTCTGACATCCCACTGTCCTCCAGTGACCTCCTGTCTCCAATTATGCCCCACCTCTGAAAGGTTCCCCAGCCTTCCCAAATGGTGTCACCAGCTGGGAACCAAGTGTTGAAACACATGTGCCCACAGGTACCTTTTGCCTTTAAACTAGAATGGATTCTGAGGAAGGTGGTCTGAACGGGCTTGGAACTAAGCCAAGAAGACACTTCAATTTTACATTCTAAGCCAATTTGCTCTTTCTCTTTTTGGGAGACCTCAGGCTAGTCACCCCTTCTTTGCTTTCAACTACAGCATTAGTGTCCACCAATGTGACGCTAGTGCAAGCTAGTTGTCCCTTGGCCTTACAGAGCTCACATTGAGTTCATATGAACTTTTACATTATCCCAAGGCTCCTGCTAATTAAAAACACTGGAAGGTTCGATTTATCCTTCCCCTTCCATCTAATTTCACCCTTGAGACTATCATTTGAGCCTACAAAATTATCAGAATAGCTAAATATTTGCTTCAGGCCAACTTGACTCCTCCCAAACAGATTTGAATTGTTGGAAGACCGCAGAAACATGGCCAGAGAGATAGAAGAAATGACTTTCTACCTAGAGAACAGGACTTAGAGCCAGAATGATGTTCATCTATGGATCAAAACAACCAGGAACGGGATGTCAAAATCCTGACCATGTGTTAAAGGCTAGAAAAGAGGCATGCGGCCTCCTGAGATCTCTTAGGAGCCTCTTTCACCAATGCCGAGGCAAAACTGTGGGTAAATGGACCACTGTGTGGCTAAGGTGGTAGGAGACAGGAAGGAGGAAGAGAAATTAAAGAGAGATTTCCAGAAGCCACAGACATTGAACATCCAAAGCAAACATTGAAGTCACATAATCTATGATCATATAAAATATTTGAAAATATTTATTTAGTCTCTGATTAATATTTGCAAGCCTAAGATTTATGGAAACAAAGCAAGGGAGAAGTAATTGGATTATAGCTTATCATGCTATCTTTAATCCAACTTAATAGTCAAGACAAAGTTCATATTTATTTTTGATATGCTAAGCATTTGCATGATATGAGCTTTTATTTCATTTCTACCATTATCATTTCTACCATTAAAAGTTTATCAATGACAAATGTATTTGAGTTTTGATTTGTTTCTGACATTTACAAAAGTCAGGTAAATGCAATATGGATGCTTCATTAAGGAAGAGAACTAACCAGAAAATTATCTATAAAATGTAGTGAAATTCACCGACTCTAAATTATTTTCAATCACAACTGGTTTCAAACTAGGAAATTTTTAAGAAAAAATATGATTTAATAAAGTAAACATATGTTAATAAAAACTTTGAAATAAGTTTCATACATTAAGCGAAGAAATTGGTATAATCTAGTCTCTTACCTACAAGGAACATGCTGCTCCTTACTTTCACATTTGAAATATAATCATAGCTTCAAAGTCATTTCGGAATGAAACCAAAGGTCAGTTTCTTCCTTTGAAGAGTACTTAAAAATTTAAAGAACGTACTGTTAAAAATAAATTTGATGTTTTTAACTTAATCTTCCATGCATGGTATTTACACAATAAGTTCTCCATTCAAAAATGGCTTTAAAATCGATTTTTCTGCAAGTCTTTTATATAATCTCTATTGCACAGCACAAGAGGCTAACACTAACGATAGAAGCAGGAGGACATTGCTCGATAAGGTGGAGTTTTTTAAAGGAGGCAGATACTCCAGATCACGCACTGTACACGTGTGGCTGGACTGGGTAGCAAGCAATGAGCATGAAATGGCTGACAGGGTTTCAGCAAGCCCTCTTCTTCTCTGGACTGTGATGCTACTGTCGGGTTTTTTTTTTTCAGAAAGATAAATTTGATATCAATACGATGTGACACAACAGCATCAAACCTTAATTTCACTCACAGTGAGAAGTCTCAGGATTAAATAACACTGTGCAGTCTTTTAGAAAAGTTTATTGCTTCCAGATGGATTCAAGTTTCCTTTCAGCCCTGATTACATCTAATATGCGCAGGGTGCCAACATTATAAAGGACAGAATCAAAAATATCATTTATATAAGATAGTAAGGGGCTGCTGGGCGAACTCTTGCTTTCTAAACAGGTTCTAGGACTCAGGTCTTGACTACTTTAAAGACATAATGATATACATTAAAATTTGTGTTGTATTATTCAAGTCTCTTGGATAATGGCTTTTCTATAAAAAAGAAAAAAACAGGAAAGCACAAATCTACAGGGAAGTAGCCATAAAATGACTCCTCGCTCAAGCTGCATGCTCTGTCCCCCATGTAGGGCTGTGCCATGTGTCACACAGCATGCGGCTTGCTACCAGGATGCCCACCTGTGCCTGTGTGGCTAAAGAGGCTTTCATTTCACTAACAAGAACGCTACTAACTATCAGCCACTGCAATCAGAAATAATGCCTTCAAAATATTGACCTCACATTAAAGCCTGCAAGCTGACTTGCCGCTTACATTTAGTATTTGGTTTACTTTCTTCTGCAATGCTAGTAACACTACAATAATGTTTGCTTATATCTCCCCAAAACAAAGTGCTCTCCCATAATGTGAAAAAAGAAATAAAGTTTGTGTGTGTGTGTGTGTGTGTGTGTGTGTGTGTAGGTAGGTAGGTAGGTAGATAGATAGATAGATAGATAGATAGATAGATAGATAGATAGATAGATAGATAGATAAGACTGCATCTGTTCTAGCTAATTTTTGAGAGAAAGGCATAGAAAAGAGAACTTCTGTTTGAAGAAAGACTTTAGACGGTAGATCAGGAGTCATTCTCGAAAATATAGCAAAACTATAACAGGATTTTCACTCTTCTACATCTCATAGGATGCTTAAAGTGTTCTGAAAAAAATACCCTGCAAGTCCTGAAGTTAACTAACTATAAACAAAAAAAACAATTATTATGTATCCTTAAAGCAAATTAGGAGTTCACATCTAACTGTGGATCTGAAGCTGGAAGAAAGGGAGAAGGACATAATTTCTAGAAGTACATAAAAGTGGAGAAATATGAGTGATTTCTATTGTAATTGCTACTCCTGTCTACCTCTCTCCTGTGAACTGTCAGCAGAAAGAAGACAAACATCTCTGTGATTGCTTATTATCTTCATTTCTTTAGAGAGAAGAAAGTTTCTTGATGTAAGGGATACAAATGAACGTTAAGATGTCAAGTGAGGATCAAACTACTCTCGGATGTGATTTACAGTCCCATGTCAAATCAATAACAGATCAATGAGAGAGTTCAACTGGTTACATTACAGGCACTAGAGGACATAATGCATGAGTCATTCACCAACATAAAACCCATTAAGCATTTCTGACATCCCCAGTATTAATAAATTCTGGCTTAACTACCACCAATAAAATGGTACTTGTTTGCAATAAATGGTGAGCTATCCTTAAACTGCTCACACAACATCTTCAACAGAACTGAGAAGTGGTTTGTGTGTGTTTATACGTGTATACTGGAGGTGCACATGTTTGCATATGAACACAGATACTTATGTGTGTGTATGTACATACATGAATTTGTATGTGTGTACTTGAATGTGCTTATATGTATGTGTTGGCCAAAGGACAACCTTGGGTGTCATTCCTCAGGAGCTGCCCACGTTGTTTTTGTTGTTGAGACACAGTCTGTTCCTGGAACCTGGTGCCTGCTGTGCAGGATAAGCTGTGGGCCAGGCTCCAGAGCATCTCCTGCTTCCATGTCCCTATTGCGTGGGTTGCAACCATCTACCGTCCTGCCCAGCAAGTTTAGGTAGGTCCTGCAGCTAAAACTCAGGTCCTCGTGCCTGTGCAGTCTGCGCTTTACAGACTGAGCCATCTTCCCCAGACCTAGAGTTTGCTGTTTCAAAACTAACTTCAAAGTATTGGTTTAGGAAAAAAAGCACCATTAATGGACCAAATCTTGAGAGAAGCGTGAGATGGAAATTACAGAAATCCTCAGGTTTGCAAACATTTTACAGACAGATCTCTCTCCTCGGCCTAGACTGGGCAATGTTAATGTTTCATTCAAAAAATGCTAATACTTAATTATAAGATGTTATCATTGGCCAGTTATGTTGAATACCTTATGGTCAACATACTAGTGAGTACTTAAATTTTAATTCACAGCCAGCTTCACGGGCTTCCTGACAGAGCAGGTGTAAAAGCTCTGTGGGAAAAGTACATTTCGGGTATTTTTGAAGAGTCAAGATGTGGCCGATGCTTAGGAGAAAGGGTCAGGGAAATTCAACATACAAATAGAAAGGTCCGAAGCTGGTACATGACATAGGAGAATATGGACTGTGCTAGAGGCATAGAATTTTACTTTTGTTGAGCTAGTAGCTTGACAGAGAATACACTGGCGAGATTATGGCTAGGGAGGGATGAGGAATGACAAGATGACAACGGCACAAGACTCCACAGTGCCTGACAGTTGTGTGGAGTGAAGAAGACCAGACCTGGAGCTAGATGTTCTCCGGTGCTTCAAGAACTAAGGGATCCCGCCGGGCGGTGGTGGCGCACGCCTTTAATCCCAGCACTCGGGAGGCAGAGGCAGGCGGATCTCTGAGTTCGAGACCAGCCTGGTCTACAAGAGCTAGTTCCAGGACAGGCTCCAAAGCCACAGAGAGACCCTGTCTTGAAAAACCAAAACCAAAAACAAACAAAAAAAAGAACTAAAGGATGAAACCCTTTCTAACCAGAGGGGCAAAATTCACAGCAGGGCACATCTGGGAGCTACAGGGAGAGAGGTGGAGTTTTTATTACAGAACACAGTAAGTTTAAGAAGTCTATTTGAAATTAGGAAGGCAGTTAGTCCATATTATTCTTGAGTGTTAATCTATATTATTCTTGTGTGTTTTGCATAATTTGATTAATATAATGGCTTATCTAAATGATGAATGAATTCGGGAGTAGATTATGCAATTAATTGTCCAATCTAGGTTTAAAGAAATCATACCAATCGAGGTTCCCTTTGCACAGATGACTTTAGCTTGTTGTCAAGATGAGTAAGTAAATAAGTAAGTAAGTAGACAAACGAGCACTAACTGGGACAGTCATTCGAGTTCAATCCTTGTGCAGTAGGCTTCCTTCCCCGGGAAGTTCAACATCTCTTCCAAACCAAGATGGAAGGACTCATTCGTAGGCGAGCGCAGAGGGTCTCATGGTGCGGTTGAAATTTACTTACAGTCACCAGGTTTCGTGATCTTGATAGTTTTCTTGTAGACCCTGGATTTTGTTGTGGAAAAACCCACTGGACCGAGGACGGAGGCATCCCCAGACCGTGGTACTTGACCCCAGCCCACACCACTGCTCTGAGCACTGAGACCCTGAATGAGGTAGCACGTCAAACCTAAAATGTCTGACTCTTTTTCATCACCGTGGCTTCTCAGACACGTGAAAACTATGCCATAGCAACGGAGGAGGCTTGGTTGCTAAGAATTTGAGGCCAGGTGATGGCCTATCTATGAGATGATTATCAGCAACGAAATACAGGCTGATCACCTCAAATACACGAAGACAGACACATGGCACAATTATGTCAGAATAGCCTTGTGGTACAAATAATATCTGTACTGGAGGCTTTACTTTCAAAATAATATTCTGGGAAAAGGAATATAAACAATTCCACATTTAGGCGATCTTAATACTAAGTGGCTAAATAGACCATGACCACGGACAAACCCAGATATTTAAGCCTCAGGCTCCAGAACCAACACAATTAACTTCTGAACTACTGGTCAGGGTCTTTGAAACTTTGCAGCTTACAACACTAGGAAAGACTCAAAGAGTAGGTCTCGAAACGATGTCTAGACAGTTTTCTAGTTGACCTCAGTGGGGGTGCTGTACTAAACAGCAGAGGGGGACCAAGGGTGCACTGACTTGGAAACAGAGGGAAGCGATCAAAGCTACAGACACCAACGTTGAACAACGGGCATAGGACAGAGAACGGCAAAGCTAACACTAGCCAAAGAGTTACTAGGGTGCTAGGAGATCAGAGATGAGTTCAGTTGTTTAACAGGCTTCTTGTGCCGTGGGTATCCAAAAAAAAAAGATGTCCAGACAGCACCCCACAGGCTGTGCCTGAAACCTCAGCGTCAACCTTTCAGGATTTGGTGTCCTGGAAACACCTTCCACATACTGTAGAAAGAACTCTCCTGACCCAAAACTTGAACTATGAGGAGTGAGCTGCTGGGAGCTCAGGGTAGAGTTGTAAGTGAACACGCTGCGTGCAGTTCCTGCTTACACAGGGTTATTGTCATCAAGCCTGAGTGGTTATTGCTGACACCAGCAAGGTAGTGTGCCCTTTGTTTGCCAAATTTTTGTTTTCCTAAGAACCAATCCTACTTCATAAAGATATGTTTCCAGGATACATACAATTATGCTGCGTTTAACATCTGCTGCTCTGTATTTCCAGAGCCTCACGGAGCCAAGATAAGGATGGGTTCTAAGTCTGTGTTAAAAGGGAAATGACTAAAGGAGTAAATGATTTAATACACAGAGCAGTTGCTTCAAAGGAGGTTTGAGAGTATGTGCCATGGTTACTTTTCACTGCTTTTCAATACAATAAAGTCACCCGAGTCTCTATGTAAGATTATTCTGACATGGCTATCATATTGTTCGTTAGTATCACGACTTGTTCTGAATCATCTTTCCTATGATTTCACATTGGACTCTTAGAGAACCTTGCACTTGGGCGTCTTCCAAAGCCAGCCACCTGACATAAGAAATCACTTCTGATCAAATATAGCTGGAAAAAAAAAATACTGACAGCCTCTTTTCTAATATCTCACCCTTAGGAGCACAGTGGATTCAGGTAACAGCATAGTACCGCCTTTGCAAATGTGGGTCAGAATTCTGACTGAGCTCAAACGGGTCTTGCTCAGCCCTGAACAAAGCAGAATGTCCACCTAGGTCACTCCCCCCCGGTGGCTGTTTAGTGATTCAGGTATAGAATCTGGTGGCCCCATGAAGTTCGCAATATTTAAAATAAGTATTTGCTGGGAAGACTCACGTCTAAGATGTAGAGATAAAGGAATATTGATTTGGGTACCAACAAGAGAAATAAGCATCTCATGAATGGCAGGGGACCAGAGAGCATCATCTTAGCAATCATAGGCAAAGCACTGTAGTTCCACGGTCACCCTTCACTACACATTTGCAAAATGAGCGAAGTCATGGCCGTGCTTGTTAAAATCACTCAGGGTTTTTTTTTCCCCCCGTTGCATTTCTCCAGTCTGTACAACCAAGAGATTTGTGTTTGCCCCGTATTTACGCCGATCAAAACGACCGTATTTTTCAGAGCCTGAGCTGAGAGAGCCTACTTAGAATAAAAAAATTATATTTTCCCAAATTATTTCAATATGTTTATTTTGTTTGGGCACCCAAAAAATGTTTATTTCTTGTTTTGTTTTTTTTATTTTGTTGTTGTTGTATTCAAATCAAATGATAAGCCTCCCCTCACAGGAGTAAAGGTTACTTGCAGAGTTGGAGAAGATTAAACTACGATTTTGTAGTAGACTCATCCATTATGGGCTGTATGGCCCAGAATTCCTACAACACTCGTCCAACCACCGCCCAGGGGAACTGTATCTGGAGAGGGTGCCGTGAAGCCATTAGCTAATCTGAAGGGAGTCTCAGGGGAGAGCTAGAGTCCTTAGAAGACAGACAAGATCTCTCCTTCTTGCAGTGGTCTCCAGACCTAGGGGAAAGGCCAGGCAAAGACAGCTGCTTCAGAGCCTGTGAGAAACTCTTTATCAGAAATCAGCCCTGGGGCACCTTGGACTTTCAGCCCCCGAATCTCGAGAAGGTCATTTCTGTCTGTGCTCCTTTGTTAAGGCAGCTCCAGCTAACTAGCATCCCCACCTCCTTGACGCACGTTAATTTCTTACTCCACAACATTTCCAAATTCTCTTCACTGAGTGGCCCGTTCTTTTATCATGATACTGAAACATGGCGGCCACAGGACTCAGCGATTTCCCTTCTCTTGCTCTCGGTTCCAACACCTCCCTGTGGGGGTGCTGAAGAGCGGCCAGTGGCAAAGAAGAAATCCTTTAAATACATGCCTAGATACTGTTGATTCTAACAGTCAAGTTATATTGAGAAGCCGCTGAATTATTTCAGGTAGCAATTCATCAAGATAACAAGGGCTGCAATACACCAAGATTAAGGTAACTAAAAACTTGCTTAAGATTGACTCCCCGTGCTTGCCAAATGGGTCAAGTTGAAATCTCTTGAGTCCTTGATATTCTGACCCCTTGATATTTCCACAGTTGCTTTTTTTAAGTCACCTACTAGAGCAAGTGCTTCTGAGCTTCCAAACCTAAGAGCTCCTATGTGGAGCTTCTAAAACGGCATGGATCTGTGACCTCCTGAGACTATTGTCCCTCAGTCCCCTCAAGGCATGTGTCTTTGCCCACAAATGCAATTCCTGATTTGGGGGCCCAAGGAGAGGCGTGAGGAGGTCCTAGATAGGGAAACTGCCTCATGCACAGTATCCCCATACTTTTAGGGCGTCCACCTTCAGAGTGCATGTGTGATATTTTTCAAATTGTGTGAAAGTCCTCCATGGTGGAGAAAAATAAAGAAGACTGGGGTTTATTCTGCAATCTTTCCCTAAAAGCAACATGGTCGGTTGTTTACATTTTGATTTTCCCTATAGCTTTCTAACCCTTGCCAGTTCCAACTTTAAACCATAGTCTGACATAAAGTACTCTTGCAAGAGATTTGACATATGGATTGGAAAGTCCTAAATATACTATTAGTATGGTAATAAGTACAGTGTTGTGGTGAAATGATTAAATAAAACCGTGGATAAATTTTAAATACTTAGGTAATTTATTATAAAAATCAGTGTGTTGCCATTTATAAAGTCTTTCCACAGCCCCAGTGCTGTTAACCAAGTTCTGTATCTTTGCTTTTTAAATTTAAAATAGTTACTGACCTTACTTACTCCAATATCATAATCCATAAACTTTAAAAAGCATTATTAAAATTCAGTGCTTAAGAGGGCCTTTTAATTTGGAAATATTTATTATCCTAAGGCACAACTTGATTTCTCCCTTATATATAGGGATCAGAGAGACAAAAGGAAGAAATCCAATTATTTAAAGCAGTAATCCCTTAACACTAGGATTTTGTTTTAATTATGAAGAGTGTGTCTTATTAAAAACAAAACAAAGCCTTGTCCTTTAAGGGAAGAAACCTGATGTTTCTCTAGTGAACATGTAAACAAGACTTCCTAAATAATGCTCAAACGAATTAATTTTGCTATTCTTCTATTTCCCATGGTATTATTGGCTTTTTTTAAAAAGAGCATCAAATAAATAATTGCAGGCCCACCTGCTCGGGGTAGCTACAAGGCATGACACAATCTTAATGGAAATATGTTTCTCTCTATTACCCCCATCCTTACGGGTAGCACAGACAAAATTAAAATTCACCGTGCTAACAGTTAATCAAAGTGTAGGAAATAAGGATTCATTGAACACAGCTAAGTAGTTATTTATATAACAAATACCCCTCCAGATATGCACAACACCTGAAAACCCTTTCCAAGAAGGTGTCCCCAAGTCTCTCACTCCTCAAATACCTTGTGTGGGGGAGATGGTTCAGGGAAGTAGATATGATAAAGCAAGCTGTCTCCTCAGGAAGCAGGGAGTCACTGGCAATGGCTCTTATTCAGGCTCGCTTCAGTTGTACACGGAGACAAGCTAAACCACAATTTGGGAAAATGATATTCCCTTTGGATCCATCCAACCAGCCCACTTAAGCGGTTGAGTGTTGGGCACAGAAGGCAGAAGCAGATCCTTATGTCTCAAGGGACCCCTCCCCAGTCCCTGGCTCTCCTATTTCATGTATGGATGACAAGCTACTCAGGCACTTGGCTTCATTGGGTCTTATCCTCAAGACTAACTCTTGCAGGGATCCTAGTCTCGCCACCCCCTGCCCAGTAGAACTAAGTTCTTGATGAGAAGCCACACAGATGCCATGGCAGCCGAGGCCGAGCCAGGAGAGACAGGCACGGAAGGTGATGTCAGCCGAGCGGTGGCCAGCTGAGGAACAGAAGGTTATTCTAATGATGTAAGCCCCCCAAGGGGCCTAGAGGGACCTCGGAAAGCCAGAACTACTGAATGAACACAGAGATACCAATGACGGCACTGCTGAGGCCCTGCGTGTGAAGGCGGCCAACAGCTGAGACAGAAAAGCATTCAGCAGAAAATAAGAGTGCTGTACCAGTCACGTCAAGTCGTGCTGCGGACAGGACCACAACCACTATGTTTGTTTGCTTTATCAGTGGTAAGTGTATAGGTGACACACTTAACTACTAATGGCCTTTAATAATGGAAAGTCTATTAATTTCCCAAAAAGACAAAACAACAACACAAGGGCACATACTATTCAAGAGGAGTTTGGGGCTCTCATTTCGTACAAGGGCACACACTCTTCAAAGGCAGTTCGGGGCTCTCATTTCATCAATATTCTACATTCACTTAAATGCCTCAAACAGTAACATATTTATTCAAAGAAAGTAATATGTCGTGTAAATAGAGGGAAACAAAAGATAAAGGGAAAAGAGAACAAGAGAAAAACAGGAAATAAAACGCCAGTAAAAGTTCTTAATTTCTGCTGTTCTCCATCAAGGCTGGTACTGAAGGAAGGGCCCCAGACTGTCATACAGCCCATGAATGACCCCTGTTATCACCGAGCTTCTGCAGTGCCTGACTTTCCACTTCCATGTCCTTTGCCTGACCTTGCACAATCACTAAAGACACTAAACATCACTAGTAATCCAACGAGATACAAGCAAACAAAATCACATGTGTTGCTGGGTACAGAGAACAGGATTGTGTGCACTGGAAAGTAATCTGGGGTTTATAGGGATCCTAAAGGATCCATTAAAAGAGCATCTTTTATTTTTAAATGTCAATCAAAGACACAGTTGAGAAAGCAGTCTCAAAAGGGGCTTTTTAAAACACCCTGTGTAGGTAGCATCGATTTTTCTCCTAGTTATAACAGTGCTGGCTAAATCTGTTAATGTCAATATATAAAATGAGGCTAAAAGTGGAGTCTCGTATATTTGCATTTAAGATGTTGACTGAAAAACTGGAAAACTTAAAAAGGAAACTGTAGATACCAGCACAAAGCTAGCAGATGTGACTTCGGGTCATCTGTACAAAAACACAAGCATATGCTAAGGAAATCTGACACTATCGTGGCATCAGTTGGTGTCTAAAATAATAGCGGCTCCTTATGTCAATGTGGTAATATCCGTATCAAATGCACAACGCATTATGTTGCAACAGTGTATGCAGACAAAAGAGCATGCTAGCAGAGGTAATGACCGGGGCTCTGACTAAGCTGGAAGTGGAGTACAAGGGGTACTTCCAGGAAGCTGTCTTTGTGCTGAGTTGAAAGCAGTGCATGGCTTGGATTTTCAGACTTGGCATTTCAACAGCCTTACTTCGACTTTTATAAAGGCAGAACAGACCACAGAGCGGCGTCTGAGCTTCTACTGGGACCCCCAACGTGGTCTTATTTACTCAAGAATAATGCCAAGGATAGGTGCTAAGTTTAGAATATGAACAAGAACCCCTTTAGCAGTGGTTTGAGTGTGGTGTCCCGTATCTATTGACTGAGTAATATGTAACTGTTGGCCCAATATCTTAACATAAAGAAGCCACACAACCTTACAAGTGCAGAATCGACTTCAACGCAGAAGGCTGAGAACTTCTATGGTACTACTTTGGGCATAGTCATCTCACCCCAAATGAAGCTGTGGATGATAAACACAACGGATACTAATTCAAATGGGTTGACTGAAGGACTTCAAACCCTCCAACGCAGAAAGCATCCCATAGGTGTCCTTGTTAGGATTCACGCGGTACACCTTGGGTTCCAGAACACATCATTCCCCACACATAACACGATGCCGAAGTCCTGTGTTACCCAAGATCCTCAAGTACCAAGATGACTCCAGGAAAACAAAAGTTGACCCCTAAGGCACTGGTTTTCCAAGAAGTTTCCAGGACCAGAGTACATTTGGTCCTGATGTAAAACATTCAAACAACCTGAGAAATGATAGCTCTCTTTAGCTTAGACACTAAAGGCAGTTTTTTCCTGAAATGTGACAAATGCTTAACTTAATAAAAGTAAACACCCTTTATGGAAAATTCAGCCTCTATATTTTATTATAGTTTACTCAAAGTGTCTAAATGAAATGTTTAAATATATGTGGAATATTAGTGGCTATTAAAATATACTACATCTAACAAGACCTTCAACATGATTTTATCTGTATAAGAGAACATCACAAGAATATACTGTCGCCCCTTTTTACTCTTAAAACATGAAAACATATATAAAATATAAGAACCGCCAACACACGGCAGCAGCTGCCCACTCCTGTTGGTTTGATTCTCCCAGCACAGATGGACATGATACTTTGAGAAATGTTTGTAACATCCACACACAACTGAGCTAAACATTAATGTTTATGTCAAACCGAAGTAAGATTTTAAGAAGTACATGAACTTCTCATAATCTTAAAGTACTCTAAAGTTATTTTCTATATTAAAAACTTGACATACTTACAAACTGCAACTTCACACTTTTAATTTTCATAACTGCTCAAAGAGTATTCGAAGATTGTAACCTTATCAACAGCTAACAGTGTTTTCTAAAAGTAAAAACTCTAAGCTGCCATGATTCCCAAGTGGCAGCTTCCATTCCAGTAAGAGTCAGGATACAGGCAGGAGAGACCCCGAGGCTTCTAGAAAGGACAGACCTTGAGTTTATGTGGCTTGACGTAAGTCAGTCTTTCAGGAGTAATTCCTTCTGAAATGCCTGTTTGAGCAGTTTCCCTTCTGCTGGGCATTTTACTAATCTCTGACCTATTTGATGCAGGGTCTCTGGGAGGATTTATAGCATGAGCGATGCTTTGTAGTCTTATCACTGGAGAATGGATTTTAGCGCTATCCGAGATTCACAGATTACCACACTGAAAAGTGGTGTCCCCACTGCTGCATTTCTTTCCCTTGAGCCCGACAGCCTCCAAGTTCTGTGATCGTTTCCCGCGCGTCCATCCTCCCTGTCTTCACATACTGCCCCTTGGTCTTCTGGTGTATGAGCCACTGTCCTCTTCCATAGCCCAGTGGGCTATCCTGCCTGCCACTCTGATTGCCTTTCCAAACCCAAACATTAAAACAAAACAAACAACAAACAGAAAGCCTTGGTTTTCACTGATACTCAGCCTGCACTGCTCCTATTTAACATTCAGGTTGAGAGCACGTGTTAGCGCTGTATTCATGCCATGTGTTATTACTGTCCCCTCTCTGTCCTTCTAAGCCTACGTAATCCTATGGTGTAGGAGGCCCTTTTGCATTTGTGTTGCCTTCATTGGTTGAATAAAGAAAACTGCCTTGGCCTTATGATAGGGCAGAAATCAGATAGGTGGAGAAGACAGGATGGAATGCTGGGAAGAAGGCAGGCAGAGAGAGTGGCCACCATGATTCTCCTGCCAGAGCCAGACATGATGAATCTTTCCCGGTAAGCCACAACCTCATGGTGACAAACAGATTATTAGAAATGGGCTAAGTCAAGATGTGACAGTTAGCCAAAAAGAGGCTAGAACTAATAGGCCAGGCAGTGTTTAATTAATACAATTTCCGTGTGGTTAATTTTGGGGGTTGAGCTAGCCGAGTGGGAGGAACAAGGGGCCCGTGCCTCATACAACAATCCTACACATACTTATTCTCCAAATAAGCACATTCTCAAAAATCTCTCAGCATAGTCTAAAAAAAAAAAAAAACCCTCTCAAAACTGTTCCCTTCTCCCTTTGTCCATGTTGCTAACTCCCAACCAGACTTGGAGGCCATCTTCAAATCCACTCTTACCCTGTTGTTTCCCTAGTACTCCGTCTGCCCACAGAACAAGATGCTTTTTCTCTCTTTTAATTGTTTGTCCATGATCATCCCCAATGCCCTGCAATACCTCACCTGCACAAAAAGTAAGCCACCAAGTTATTTTCTTGCTGCTCTCTCTCCAAGAGGTTCTATATGCCTTGCGGTAGAAGCTGTCAACCTGATTATGGTGTCTAACGGAAACCCCAGCACGTGGTGAGACGGCCCTAAATGAAGTAAAAACCAGCGGTTTAATAAGAGAAACACAGAGTGTGCAGAAATACCGTTTCTCATCTCTCAGGCTAGTTTTGAGGAACACTCCTTAGAAGAACATTTCAGGAGCCCTCAAGTGATAATGACAGAAAAACTGAAAAGCGTGATGCATTCAAGGAATTTGGAAACCTTGGGGATATTTATAGACATGTATTCTTTGATGCAACAGTTCACTTTCTTTCCAAGGCACACTGGGAAAAGTACAAAAGTGGTGGCACTGGGGCTTTTGTTGCACATTGTTCACGGTACCAAGCATCACAAGAAGTTCAAACTGTCACTGGACATCTGCTGCAGGGAACTGTGGAACACATGGGATAGTGCCAAGGAAGAGGAAATGGCTCTCCCTATGTCATGCTACAGAGAGCCCCACTACAGCATGCTACAGAGAGCCCCACTTCGGCATGTTACAGAGCGCCCCAACTACGGCATGCTACAGGGTGCCCCAGTACAGCGTGCTACAGAGCGAGCACCCCACTACATCATGCTACAGAACACCCCACTACTCCCTACAGCATGCTTCAGAGAGCCCCACTATGGCATGCTGCAGAGCACAGAGCACACCACTACGGTATGCTACAGAGAGGCCCACTGCAGCGTGCTGCAGAGCACCCCACTACAGCATGCTGCAGAGAACCCCACTATTCCCTTCATCATGTTACAGAGTGCCCCACTATAGCATTCTACAGACAACCCCACTACAGCATGCTGCAGAGAACTCTACAGAGTGGAAAGATGATGCATAGTGTCATATTTTAATTATAAAAGGCCAGCAAGGTGGGATAATGAAATATATGCATGCCTTCTTATCTTTAAAAGTAATAAAAGAATAAACCCCAAACTTGAAGAACTGGCTCTGTAACCTGAGTTACATCCCAGTGCCCACCTTGGGCAGTTCCCAACTGCCTCTATCTCCCACTCTGGGGGTGCCGCAGCTCTCACCTCCACAGACTTCACTCATGTGTACAACCATGCACTTGGATATGCATACGCACACACAATTAAAATTTTTGAAACTAAAACTAAACAACGTATTAAAATTTCTATTTTTTTAATTGACTCAGAAATTACAAATGGACAGAGAAGTGCAACAAACTCTCTTGCTTACTGCCTTAAATTCCAAAAGAGAGCATACGATCTTATCTTGAAGGTTTTAGGATTTGAGTTGAGACCCTATCACTATGTGGGATATGGGACCAACAACTCCTGAGGGTACTAGGACTCTAGATTCCTCGAAGCAGCAGCAAAAGAGGAATTGCAGGCACGAGGGCCAGGTTGTCAAACTTTGGATCCAATCAACTCCATTACTAGTAAGGCTTGGGGCCAGTTATTTAATGTCAAGAGTACTAGGAATAAAGTTCCCTTCTATACTACAAAGCCTTATTGCAAAGGTTAAGCAATATAAAACACGTAATACAGAGAACCTGGTAGGATAAACCCCAGTCGATGTTTGCAGCCAAGCATAGGGCAGCGTTGGGTAGCAGCAGTAGAGTTTGCACAATACTGCTTCTGGTGCCAAACCTTGGTGCAGTCACAGGAATCCCCTGATGCCAGCTGGTATGGTAGTTTAGACTTATCTTTGTGCTTACTCTAAGTCCATAGCATTATACTGATGACGCAAAAAATACAAGGTTTTAAAAAGTATTCTCTCTCTCTCTCGTGTGTGTGTGTCTCTCTCTTTCTGTGTGTGTGTGTGTGTGTGTGTGCCTGTTTATATACTTATCCGCCTGGCTCTATTACTGAGTTACTTCTTACATTGAAAATCCCTAAGGTCTTATTTACAAGTCAAACTTTAGCAGAAGGTTCAGTTTCCAGCAACTCCCTCTCCTTTATTTCTTTCCCCATCTTCCTTTTGCACACTCAAACTTTGGGAACCCCAAGATCGTAGGAGGAATCACAAGATTGTAGGAAGAATCATAGCTAGAATTCCTTCCCTTTGGTACCACACATACGTATGAAAGGGCACAGAGGCAAAACCCATTCCATCAGCACGCAACACTCTAGTGCCAGCCCCACACATCTAAAACTGTACCAGTCATGCAAAACGCTTTTGAGGGGGGCTGTGTTTAAAACTTGGCAATGCTCTGCCGAATTGTCAAGGAAATCTGAAATGCTATCTAGTCACCAAACGTCAGGAGCAGTGACAAGCAGAGGCAGCCGCACAGCAAGACCTCACAACTGCAAGGAGTGGTATCTGCTATATTCCTGGTCCTCTTTAACGATGCTAACCCGCTCTTGTCAAATTGCAGTGGACACAAAATTGTGCCAGTGTAGGCAACCATCTCCCGCATCCAACAGTACTCGATTGTCTGTAGCTCTTACCACGGTTCTTTAAGCCTCTCTTTGCCCTATTTATATTTCTGCTGTCCTCCGTAGGACCTCAAGCTCTGGACAGAGCCATCTGGATCACATCTTTAATCTAGTGACCTTCGCCATCCTCAGCCCCTGAGTGACTCTCCCTGCATGTCCCTGAGGGGCCAAGGAGAGATTTGTCCCCTCTCCCAGGGGGCACTTGTGTACCAGTCCCACTTCCAGGGGGAGGAAAAAGGAGAACAAAGCAGGTTAAGTCTGAAAGTGATGTCTTTGGATGGGACCACGTGATCTTTTCATCCTTTGGAATAAGCACAAGTCCACGGGACTTCACAAGGTCAGAGCGGTCAGACAGGAGAGTGGCCATTTCAGGTCAGTAGTAGATAGATGGCTGTCAAATTTCAGTTCAGACGAGAAGCACAATGACTGTGGTGAAGAGCACGATGGTTTTGTGCTCGATCACTAGCCGATTAATCCACAAATAACAAAAGCTGCCATCTAGACTCAAAATAGTGTAAAAATTTCCAGATTTAAAATTGTTCATTTTTTTGTTTGTTATTGCTTCTGATTTGAGTTTGGGGATTGAGCTCCCCCTGCCTTGGCCTCCTGAGTCCCACCATACCCACCCTGCCACTCAGTTGCTTTCCTTGTTACCAGGTCTCAAATGGCATGACTCTCCATTCCGTGCTGGGAAAAACATTTTGAAAACTATCCCTTCCTGAGTAGAAATACACATTAAAATTAAATCCTGAGAAAAACGAAAACTTTTTCTTTTGTTCTTAGCAGTACTAGGGACTGAACCCAGAACCTCGTTAGCATGTGTTCCCTGAGCTGCATCCCTAGCTCAGAAAATGAACACTTCCGTCCTCTGTTTCATGACAGTGTTATCTACTGCAGTTGCCTCCAGCCTCTTGCGGGTGATAGACTTCAGTAAATGAAAATTCACCCTTATTTCCAGTTTTGTTCCTCTGTAATACTTGCCATGGCTCTGTTGCTCAGGCAGCTACTGGCAGGGGGTGGGACCTGTATTCGCCAGTTTAAAATGAAGCATCCCACCAGGTCTGACTGGCAGTCCTGCAACAGAGAAGTCACTCTGTGTTTGTTGTAAGTCGTTACTGTTTGTCTTGTTATGATGAAGACGAATTTATCTTAAAAACAAAGACCTTGGGTATGTCTACATGACAGACGTTTTAAAAATATTTCCAGGTAAAGTAGTTACTAGCTAAAGTTGAAACTTCATATCCGAGGTCTTTTAAGAGTTCCTTCAAGCCTGATCACTTTGAAACGTCCCACACCGAGGCATTTTCTTGTTAACGTGTAGAATGACGACTCAAAGCCTCAAGTCTTACTAATTACCGCATCCCTAATTCACATGAGGAACAGGTCATTTTGGGGGTTAGCCCCTGCTTCCATTATTTGTGACCGCACGACCCTCTGACAGATGTCGCAGTTTGGATGTAAACAGCAGAGCTCTGGCTATCTGTTTCGCTTACATCTGTTCCCAAACAGCTCAGGCAGATTAGTGCTTAGAATACGCCCCGCTCAGCAGAGTCTCAAGTAATCAGACACTCCCATTGTCTTCAGAAGAATCATTTCTGAAAAAAAAATTTTTGCTTTCATATTTTTCTACATTACTTTCTTGCTGCTAAATTCCCAGTAAGTACATGTGTTTGTATCAACTTGTAGATGGAGAAAATCACTTCGGCTCGTAACAAGAGATCCTTTCAAGTCTCTGTTAAGAAGCCTGGTTTCCTGGATTTTACTGGTCACTGATCTAATTCAGCTCAGAGCTGTGGCGGGAATATTTTTTTTTTAAAGAAGACCACTTTAGATTGTATCAGAGGTAGTAAATGTGTAAAAATAGAATTGAGAATCAAAATTAAAAGCTGAAGCTTTCATTTTCTATAAAAAGTGATTGAAACATGATATTTTAATGATTGTAACATAATTATAGAGTCTGTTCAGAAGTTTGGGAGAGACTATGTGATAAGAAAGCAAAATTAAGATGGGCTAAGATGTCCCTTCTGTCTAATCTGCAGCATTGGCAAGCAGTGTCTGTGGGGAAGCTCTGGCCGGTTTCCCATCAGGCCCTGGTGCTGGGGAAGTGAAGCACTTCCTGTTTCCCACACCGTTCTTCTAGTGTAAAATCCACTCTGGTACAAAGTGTCTGCCATAAAACAGAAGTTTCTCCACACACACCAAAAGCCTACACGAACTGGGCCTTTCAATCTGCACTTCATTTCTCTGGAAAAAGATCTCCTGGTTTCTACTCGTTAGATTGCAGCTTCTCAGGTGACCAGAACCGGTGGTCTTTGGAGATGTTAGTATAATACAAACCCTTCGTTTGCAGGGGAGTAAAATGTCACTCAGCTGGCTTCGCTGATTTGATTTGCCTGAAGTGATTTACAGGCTTGCAAGTTCCAGAGTTAAGACCTCACAGCCTTCTGTGTCCATGACTGACATATACTCTGCACCACGCATGCAAACAGAAGTGTACGGCTCTGATAACGGGTTCACACGCTCCAAGGTGGTGATTTTAGGGCGCTGTGAAATGTGGTGTAATTTTATTACAATCCACCACCTATAATACTGAAAATCTGAGTGACCTTCACAGGCCAATGGTGAAATTCGCTTTGTGAAAGTTTTCTTTTAGATGACCATATATGTGCCCAGGTGTGGGTCATCTTTTTCCTCTTCACCCGGAATCCTCAGAGCAATGAGAAAGGACAGAGGAGAAACGTTCCCAGCATGAGAAGCACGAGGGCTATGGACACGTGCAAGCGAGATCCCTAAATCCATCGTTTGTAAAGGAAGTGCAGCTAAGCTGGATCTACCCAGTGCCCCCACACTCCTCGCTTTCTCTATCAGTCACTTTTTTTAAGGGAAGGATATGACATCTGGTCACACAGGACAATAAAATACCTTCTTGCTTGGGATATACAAAGTCTTGTGTCTTCTGCTCTAATCTAATACTCCAAGCTGAAGATGGCCACTTGACAAACACATGCTCCTAGAGGTGTGTCGCTGGCTGAGACAGCAAACAGTGCAATAGGCAATCATTACTGTTGAAAATATTGAACTCTAGCTGGGTGGTGGTGGCGCATGCCTTTAATTCCAGCACTTGGGAGGCAGAGGTAGGAGGATCTTTGTGAGTTCAAGGCTAGCCTGGTCTACCAGAGCTAGTTCCAGGTCAAGCTTCAAAGCCACAGAGAAACCCTGTCTCAAAAAAGAAAGAAAGGAAGGAAGGAAGGAAGGAAGAAAAAGAAATATTGAACTCTGGAAACATCTGTGCTAGTAATAGCATAAGCTAACAGTCAGAGAATAAGACAGATTAATTTCAACAGTTTTGACTGTATACACTAGAACTACAAAAGGACCAAGTTATCACAGTTCATCACGAATCCACGAGAGGCTCGTAGAGCTAGTTCTATCCCTCTCCACTGAGCTACTGTCTACTGATGGATGCTGAGGGAGGAATAGCCACATCTTTAGTTGTGTAGCCAGTGAGGTGCCTACCAGGCTTCAGGGGATAGATGAAAACTCAATCACACAAAGATTCCATGAGCCTCAAGAATTTAATGCTTGAATTATAGGTAGGAAGGGATGTTGACAGGGATGAGCGCGACTGACAAGGTGTGAGATTCCAATAACCAGAATGCACCTTATACACATATGAAATAGCCAAATAACAAATTCAGTGAAAGTTAAATTGTAAACAGGTAAATGTCAGTTGCACCTGGCCACATCTTTCTGAGCTTCTCTGTGAATCTCGGTACCTTATACCCTGTCCTAACACCATGTGGAGAGCTGCCTACATTGGGCCCTGCCCTTGACCTGCTCTGTCTTGGCAGACAGAGTTCAGGTCTCAGGTTCATGTGAATAAAATTTACATTTTGTCTCCGAAATCTCACCTTATTCTACTCTCATTTCTTTGGGGGTTCTGCCCACTTCTAGATCTTAGATAGCTACCTTGTCAACTACCTTCAATCAGCATGAATAAACCCATCTATGGGCCATAAATAAGTCAGTCACATTGTAATTCTAATCAGAAGATCATTAAGAACCATTGCAGCAATAAATAAATCATTTTCTGAAATGGATAATGCCTTATGGTCTACATAGTGAATGCGACAGTGCTAGATTCCTGGTCTTTATAACCCTGAAGCTGAACAAAACAAAAGAGTGACTGAAGCTTATGAGGTCAGCAACCATCGCAGACATGTTCACCCAGGAAATGTTTGTGCGTCTGGTACTTGCCAGGATGCTGAGAGTAAACAAAACAGATTTCTGACTGTCTTTCTTCCTCCAGGTCTGGACACCCTCATTCTTCCCTTGCACTAAACCCAAAGAGCCACAACATTGATGGCAGCAAGTGCCCATCCTACTTTTACCTAAGGATTGCTGACCTTGGGCACAGCACCCCAAGGTAAGCAAATCCTAACCTCCTTTGTTGCAGGTTCCTTTTTGGTGGAAGAAGTGAATCAGGTTAAGGCAAAGGTCTTGCATGGTGGCTTTATCCTCACGGTCTCTGAACTCAGGCCTGCTTTTCACTTTGCCCCTTGGGCCTAAGTATAGTATTCCCCCACTGTTTTTACTATTAGTCCCAATAGTTCTTTCTGGACTCACATCTTATTTGACTCTCAGAAATGCAGTAATCCCCCTCTTGGCCCATCAAAAATGTGTTCCAGTGGGTGTCTCAAACTATGAATGGTCCTGACCCCAATATACAAGCTCTGTTGAACAACAACAGTTGATCAAAGATACTTTGGGGCAATTAGTACATACAGTTTGGATATTCTGATCAGTTGGAATATTCATGGGCTACACTGCCTGCCAAGCATATGTAGAGTCCCAATAGAGCTGACTCCTTGGGACCACCAAATTTACATGTATGTAGAATGAAGTCCCCAGGGAAACTGAAGAGCTAGATGTTGTTAGCATCAAGCCCATGGAGTTGGGTCACGGTCATAGGAAGGCGAAATCCATAAAGAGAAGGACTGGAATTTCCCATTGGATTAAACAATCAGAAATTGCATCTTACATTTTCCTGGGCACTTTCAGCAAGAGAAAAAGAGCAGAATTGAGGGATAAGTCAGAGGTAATTCAGGGGAGGAGCTGTATGATGTGTTCATTGAGAAGATCTAGAGGCTCATTAGATGGAGAGAGAAGGAGGCAAGGAAACAAAGAGGGAATCTTTGAGGACCCAGAGCACCTGCAAGGAGGGGCAAGTCTTGAAAAGGAAGGCTAATGCCTAGAAACAAGGAGACAGCATCCTTCCTTAGCCCAAAGAGACTTCAGAGGTGGCCCTGAGAGACGCATAGCCATGGGTAAGCACACATGAAGGGAATAGAAACCAGTCGTTAACACGGAAGAGTCCTAAGGTCTGCAGTTTCAGTAGGAATGGGGGGGACCATCATCAGTGAGAAGCCGTGGGGCAGAGATGCTGTGAAGCAATTCTAGATGAGAGAAAAACAAGACCACCTTGAGATTTTCTACTAAATTGGACGGGAATTTCTTATCCTCGGGCCTCTGTTGACTTTAGGCATAATTCTATTACACTCTTGACTGCTGCCTACCAGTTACTATGCCCAGACAACAGCCTTTCGTTTTTCACTCTTGATTTATTCCTTCGACATAGGATGTCTTTCCAACTCATAACATGAATTTAGGGAGAGGAACTGTCTCCTCAAAATTCAGATCTGGTTGGAACATCGGTTAGAACCATATTGGGAAATAGTATGCCGTTGCAATTCAGCTAAGAGGTTATCCTAAGTTTGGGGTGACTTTGACCTATGACACCAGCTGACCTTATAAGAATGGGAGGCAAGACGTGGAGACAATGTGAGTCCGTGTGAAGACGTGGAGCTATGGAACCCATGAGCCAAGGAATGCCAAGAGGCTCCAGACCTAAAAGACACAAGGAAGGATTCTCTCTTCTTCGGGAGGGGTAGAGGAACTGAACTCAGGACCTCACCCCGCCCCCAGGCAATCAGCAATCAACTCTCCCACTGAGCTACACTCCAGACCCTCCCTTAACATCTACATTTCTGATAATACTGCAGATCCTTATGAAATATCATTAAGCTCAATTTCTCGGCCTCTCCCCTGATTATTTGGGATGCAGGGACTTAAACAGCTAGTCAGTCCTTTATGCAAACCTCCCGACTGTAAGCGGATTGTTTTCCTTCAAGCACACTAAAATTCTTCAAGAGGACAAAACATTAGATCACCTCACAACATATTTTCTTCACACTTGGGGAGTGAGCGGCTGGTCACAGTCCCAGCCTTGGGAGTCATGTATTTGGGTGTCAGGTAAAGACACTAATCCTTGGGTTGCATCTTCGGAACATTCATCAACATGTCTGAGCACTAAGTAGCAAACCATCCAGCCTGTAATGGAGTAACTGCCCACAGGGTTAATGTCTTCCTTAACAAGACCTAATAAACTAAATGGAAAACATCTCTTCGTTTAAAGAAAAAAAGGCCCAAATTATGTGCCGGTGTGTCTAAGACCCCCACCTCCATCAGTAGGGCCTCACAAACTTCTTCTCTACCAAGAAGGATAACACCAGGGTCCCTCTAAATCAGCCTTGAGTCCAATAAGGGAACTGCAATCACCGTGGTCACTCACTTACCCTGCCAAAAAGACCATCAATTTGTCATGATTCCAGCAGTGGTGGCCTTCAAAAAATTACATTAGTGTCTTTGCTCATCGTGTTCAAGATGAACAATATGGGGGGAAAATAGTATTTGTTCCATCAATGAAACTGCTAAGCTACTACAAGTTTAAAAATTAAATGCTCGGATAACAGCTCATCCACAACCTGCAATATTATTCAAAGACCCCATCACCCCAGCCCTGCCTTGGGATGCCAGATACCTGCCAACCAACAACAGCCAAGGCCTCCTCTAGCGCGCACCTCAACACCTCGTCCTCCTAAGTGTCCTAGCTTGGGTACGGACATCCCCCTGCTCTGGAGCCCCTGCCCTCACTTCTCATCACTCCCGACTACGCCACTGCACCCCACTGCACCCCAATGCAATTCAGGAAATGCCTCTTGAGCCCCTCGACAAATGAAAGCGGTAGGCTTCTGAGGACCCAATATGAGAAGCTCGAGGTGTGTTAAATACCAGGTGTTAATTGCAAAGACAAGAGTGCTCAAAGGGAGGGAAAGAAAACCAAAGGGTCTGAGGGCAAAACTAAACACGAACAAGCACTTGCAAACTTCGGAGCCATAAAACTGTCAAGAGGGCTTTTCAAATTCTATCACCAGGAGTGCTAATTAAGCCTAGTTTTCCTAAATCACCACTGCTGGAGAACAGCATTTCTCCACCACGATTTGCCTCTGTGCTGCAGGCCCGACCTACGCGGGGTCTCCAGACCCCTGCACAGTCTGAACGCTATCTGCTTGTAGGTGAAATCGGTTCCCAGGGCTAATCCAAATTCTCGTCATAAACATTTATATCCCCTAACCCAGGCTGATTTACAGACTAACAGAAAGAGTCCACAACCCGGCGCCTCGCTTGTAATTTCAAAGGTTCAGGAAAATACTTCATCTTGGGTTTTCAAAACACGTGAAAACATTTTACTTAAGAACGCCACTGCGTCTGTTGCTGGCTGGGCTGGAATTCACGCTCCTGGCTAATGCTGGGCCCTGATGATCGGTTCAGTTTGTCAGACTTTTGAACCTTTCAAAGAATGGCTTTACCATTCCATAACAAACGGTAGTGCAAGGAGCTTTCTCCCAGGGGCGGGACGAATCAGCCGTTTTCAATTTCATAATCACGTAGTTAGTTAAAATAGGCTGTAAATCACATTCCACTCTTCTCCAAGGCACCTCTAGCTGGTAATCTGAAGTATTTCTAACTGCAAACTGCAGCATTGTATTTTCTAATCAAAACCTTTAAGGCGGTAAGTTTAAGTAAAAATAAATAAATAAAAACTGCGATGCGAGTTTCTTCAGAAATTCATTAAAAATCGGGTTTCAAAACTTGTTCCAGGTAGAAGGTGAAAAGCAACTTCCTGGTTTGCAATCACAACTGCCCCTACAGGAGGCCAGGAGGCGGAAAGTCAGCTGGGTTTCCGTGTCAGGGAGGCGGCAGGAGGACTTGGCGCTGCGGAGTGTCGGGGGCGTGGGGATATGGGGAGCGCCACTCACCCGCTGGGAGCTCGGGCTGGATGCGCCGCCACCGCAAGGTCCTCTCTCCCAGCACCACGTCACAGCTTTCCCTGTGGATCTCGAAGATGCCCCGAAGCAGAACCCGCTCAGCCACCGCCTCTGGGAGCTGCGGGGACACGAAGGGTGTCCCCTCCTCCAGGGCGCCCACCCGGCTTCCACGCTTTCCCCGGAACATGGCGCGCGGGGCGCGGGGCGAAACTGGGGACCCTGGGAAGCTTTTTGGGAAGGAAGAGTGTCCACAGCGACCTTCTGGGCCGCGTCCCGCGCTGCCCAGGCAACCAGGCAGCAAGCCTGCAGGGAGGCGGGGCGGGAGGGCGGGGCCGCTGGAGTTTCCGCTGCTCTGTCTAGGCCGCCAGTGCCCTCCCTGAGCCCATGCTGCCCAGTAGGAGTTCCTGGGCGGTGAACATTCCCCAGATTGTCTTGGTAGGCATCACCTGGTTCTTTGTTAAATGGAGGGCAAGTTCTTTAGTCCTAGTTTATTCCTAGCGCTCAGGAGGCAGAGGCAGGCCGACTTCTGAGTTTCAGGCTTGCCAGTTACATAGTAAAACTGTCACACACAAAAAAAAGAAAGAAAGAAAAGAAGAAAAGAGGAAAGGAAGGGAGAGAGAGAGAGAGAGAGAGAGAGAGAGAGAGAGAGAGAGAGAGAGAGAGAGAGAGAGAAGAAAAAGAAAGAAAATCTGTATCTCTAAGAATCTACTTATTGGGTTTTGAAGCAGTTACTGGCTACTAAACACAAAAGAGTTTCAGTGTGGAGGGCTCTGTCCACCTATCAGGGATCTTCTCTGAGATGCACCCAGGAGCTGCGTTACCTCTATGACTATGTCTGTGTCCCTGCCTAGGAGTATTCACAACTCCCGATTGCTCAGACAAACGTGCATCTTACCAAGTTACTCCCTTGGTGTAGCATAGCTATTTAGAGCCCTTCGCCGGATGCCTCCTCTTCAGCCTCGGCTGAGCCTGCATGGGACGTGGCCTTTGCTGTCTTTGAGAGGCTGCAGAGAGCAGGGCTTGTTCAGTGAAACAGGGCCACCGGTCAGCAATGAGGCTTCGGTGTTCACCCTTAGCTTCGTCTGACACTAGGGCCGGTTCTCCCCTGTGATTGCAGATTAGAGTTACCTGGGGGTGCTTTGCTGTTTAATCCAGTTGTCCTGACCACATCTGAAGACGATTAAATTGCTGTCTTCGGGGTCGGCACCCAGATTTCAGACACAGTTCCACGTGTGAATCCAGTATTTGGTCAGGACTGAGAATCGCAGCCAGAGAGTGAGCCGAAGCCTCTCGCAGGCAGACCCAGGGAAGAAAGGGCTGTGCCTGGTCCCAGGAAGAGTTCGGTTCTCGAGTTAACTTCTTGGGTTCACAGCTGTCAGGCGGATTCAAGCCTCCTGCCCTTTAAAAAGCTCTGAGAGCCAAGGCAAACAGGCCAAGGCAATGACTACTTCTTCGGGCCTTTACAAAGGGGCGTGTGACCATTTCTCGACTTCAGTCAGGCCTGGAGTTGCAAACATTGGCTGTGACTCGCCTGGATAATGGAAATAAGGTCCATACTCCCACTCTTTCTCTCCTAGGAGCTGTCTTCTGCAAGGGTTCTAAAGATTTCTGTGCTTCTAGACTCGGGTCCTTAGGATCTCTCTCTCTCTCTCTCTCTCTCTCTCTCTCTCTCTCTCTCTCTCTCTCTCTCTCTCTAACACACACACACACACACACACACACACACATGCATGCGCGTGTCTTTACTAACTGGGGTCCCAGAGGTGATGTCATCAACTCCAGAACTGTTCTGAATTTCAGACATTATGTTCCAATATATATTGTGGCTCTATCTCACTTCTGTTTCCCTGACCAGTAAACCCCAGAGATAGAGATAACTCACTATTTTCTATCACAAATCTGCTCTTCCTGGAATGTTTTAAGACAATGAGTGTCATCAGCAGCCCACACACTAATCTTTTTTTAATTTATTTTTTTTTACAAAAGAAAACAAATTCTTTTTTCATTTTACATACCAATCCTAGTTCCCACTCCCTCCCCTCCTCCTATTCCACCTTCCCCTCCTTAACCCCCATCCACTCCTCAGAGAGGGTAAGGCACATTGTTTGAGGAAGGACCAAGGCCCTCCCTACTACATCTAGGCTAAGCAAGTATCCATCCAAAGGGAATGGGTTCCCAAAAAG
>JAQHUG010000038.1:6541330-6560398 GCA_028555095.1 Dicrostonyx torquatus | reverse complement strand
GGGAGGTAGCAGTAGAGATAGCGAGGGCCGCTCACTACCTTGTGTTCCGAGCAGTAAGGACAACCACATCACCCAGTGCGGAGCTCTCCATAACTGCATCTCACAATCAGGCTTCAAGCTTAAAGCTGATAACTGAATAAAGACCCTGAATAACCCTGAAAAACACAGGCAGAACTTTGAAAAGCAATGGCATTTAAATTCATGAGGACCACAAGCTTTTTTAAAAAAGGCTACAAAATTGTCTGTTGACGAGTGTTTGTGGAACTATGTACGTGTGACAATTCCGCAGAGGTTTTGTTTGGTAGAATCCATGCTGTCCCACGAATAAAAATTTTCATAAGAAGATTAGATAATAGCTGATATGTGATACTTTATATAAAATCTGGCACGGGGAATTTTTTTAAGTCACCCTCCATTAAATAAAACTCTATGTTCAAGTTCACTCAAGTGAATAAAACTCCCTACAACTTTTATATAATCCAGGTAATTACTAAATAGTTACTCTGTGCCATCCTGTTCAAAAATAAAACAGTACTAGATAAAATATTCTGGTGGTGATACCCATGTGCCTGGATGCTCACCATGACATTTTCAAGATAATTTCTAACCTTTCCATACTTAAGTATGGTTAGTACTGTAACATGAGGGGCCTGCTCATTGGGGTTTGTGTCCCGCCCAGTACCCCACAGCCGACAAGCCCCAAAGAAAATCACACAGAGAGTCTATATTAGGTTATACACTGATTGGCCCATTAGCTCAGTCTTCCTACCAGCTCCCATAACTTATATTAACCCATTGAGAGTCCCATGGCCAGTACCTTTTCTCAGCTGGGTTGCTACATGTTGCCTCCTTGGAGATCTGTGCAGGAATGTCAGGGAAGCTTCCTGCTTCCGAGACTTTCTCCTCGCCCTGCCTCTACTTCCTGTCTGCTTGACCCGCCTATACTTCCTACCTGGCCAATCAGCATTTACTTAAAACATGATTGACAGAATACAGACACATCTCCTGCACCATAGTACCAATTTGAAGCAGACTTTATTTTATTTTTGTATTTTAGCTTCATAGGGCTACTATAGCAAAAGTACCACAACTCAAGGATCTTAAGCAGAGCAATGTGTCGTTGTGCTGATGACCAATGTCTGAAATAAGGAACTGGTAGGGTTGTTTCCTTGCTAGAGATTCGGAGGTCGTCTTCTAGTAGTTAACACGGGTCAAGGTCCCCACAGTCCTCTAGATCATAAATGCATTGCTCAAATCTCTGTCGTTATCTTTGCCTGCTGTTCTGTTACTTCTGTGAGCTGTGTATGTGTATATTCTGTCCTTTTACAAGGATGTTAATGATTGCATCTCAGGCCCACCGCAATCAGGGTGACCTCAACTCAAGTTTCATCTTATATCCTAATCATCTGTGGGAAGATGGTATTTCCTCATATAATATAGATAGGTATGTAGGGAAATAGACATAAATAAATAGGCCGACAGACAGACAAGAAATGTAAAGATAAATGGACTGTTAATCCATTAGGAAGTAAAGCTTTCTTTGTTTAACAGTTTAGAGTCAGAGTGCATTGAAATAGATACCCTTTAACCAAAAGCTCCCATGTTCACATTCAAAATATGCATAGAAGCAACCTTGACTTTATTCAGAAACTACTTTAGGAAAAAGAATGTTTTGAATGTCACTATTAAGAATTCATTATAAATCATATGTTTCTGGTATTAATGTTATTTGTTGTCATTTGTCGTACAGGATACCAAAGGTCTTGTCAGTGTTAATGCTGTCCCCATTCTGTTTCTACCTGTTATCTTGTCCATTGTTGGGTGTGAGCATTACCTAGTCATGTACTCCACACCCACAGCAGATTATAGTTCTACCATTCCCTCCTGTGAGCAGACAAGCCCCACAGTTGTTAAGGACACCAGTGGAAAGTAATTAACAGCTCCCTTAAGTACTGTGAAACCCGTCCATTGACGTCACTGTAACCTTAACTGACATCACTGAGAGAACACTACAGAATTAGCAGTGATGTGCTAGGTTTATAAATTGACCAATTTAAAGTAGAAATTAAACTTTGGTATAATTTTATACAGCCCTAAATATAGCATAATAGGAATGCCCAGAAGAGTGATAAATAGGAGAGAAAGGGGTGGAATGAATTCAAGAGAATTCTTAACCTATAAAAGGGAAAGCCTGGTCTAGAGACAGTCTATCGTGCTTGAATATATTTATCCAAGTCCCCAATTACATTGAACCAAACGGTGCAAAAGTGAATGAGTCAATCAATCAATCAATAAATAAATAAAATAAAAAATAAATAGAAAGAAAAGAGAACTGCTAGCTCAGAATTTCTGCCTATCGACGGGGAGAGAAACTCAGCATCGCACAGTCTAAGAGATTGGTTGTAATTGTTCTCTTGTGTAGAATCGATGTTTAAGGGGATGAGACTCGCTTTTGGTAGATGCCATTCTCAGCGGATTGATGTATGGCACTGTGGTAACAGCAGCAAGGGAACCATAGAAGGCTCCAGATCTTGAATAGTCTGCTGTCTGCACGAGGAGACGGGTAGTAAGCAGAGAGATATTACTGGACAGATCAACACTCTAGCTAATAAAGGAAGGCATGATATAATTGAGTACTTTGGGTACAAGTGAAGGTGCTGGCTACGTTAGATGACTGTCAAAAAATGTTTAAGGAAGTAGCTTTAAATGAGAACCTAAAATAGAAAGTTTCAAACACAAATATCAGAGTTTCCGGCTATTTCCTATCTGTAATTTTTTTTTTGAGACAGGGTTTCTGTTTGTAGCTTTTTTGAAGCCTGTCCTGGAACCTGCTCTTGTAGACCAGGCTGGCCTCGAACTCACAGAGATCCACCTGCCTCTTCCTCCCGAGTGCTGGGATTAAAGGCGTGCACCATCACCGCCGAGCTTCCTATCTGTAATTTAAGATGCAAGGCAGTTATGATGATCCCAGGTACAAATGAACAAAAATCACTGAACACTGATCTAGTGTGGGTGGCCATCTTCCTGGTGAGTTATCCTTAATCAAGAAGTCTACATCAGGGTTGGTGTTGACTTTTACTACCAATAACACCAATTTCTCGAATAGACTAAGTGAGTATACTTACTCTTTCCTCAATTTCATTTTAATTGGACCTACCCCTTTGGATTGTTCCAAACCTGGAGGTCTATAGAAATGGTTACTGTCAATATCCTTTTAAGTTGCAAACAGATCCCTAAATTAGTTGGGCAAATAATTCAATAGTATGTAGGTGGCCAAATCCACGCTTAATGTATCTAAAGAGTCAGTCCATCATTAACATAATATTCTGCATTTCAAGGCATTTGTAAATTAACAATTTATTCAGAGCTCCCCAGGGACTGTGGCCTTGTCAATGCCACTAGCTTGGCTACCCTGTTAATTCCATCAGAGCCATTGAACCAATGTTAGTGTATGTGGGAGAGAGTGCGTGAGTCAATTGGCAGCACGGAATTCTTCCTGACATGGGAAGGCATTGCATCTCAACTTCTGAGTGCAGACAGTGCAGACTTCTAGCTGAGTGGTGCCTGACAATGGTGTCCTTTGAAGCATAATGCCTGGCCAGGCGCCAATGCTTATGCCACCACGCAAATCACCGTTCCTCTGACTCCAGAGCGCCTCTTTGCAATGACAACGTGAGTTCTCAGTCCTGGTGCTCCACAAGATGTTACATTGGCTCTTTTGCTTTTTTTCATGGCTACTCTGACTGAAATTTTTATTGAGACAATTTTCAGGAAATAGGAGGTGATGGATGAATTAAAAAAAAAAACAATGAAGAGGGTTTTAATGTAATTTCAAAAACAGCTCTGTTCATTTCCGTTTCCCATTAGGACAAAATCACTCTGTCTTTGAGACCTGGTTTTATTAATTGTTTAATAGATATTTTCACTTTAAATTTCTCATATAATTATAGAACTAAAACAGCTTGGTTCAAACTGTTAGCTAATGATCCATATATCATTTTAGTAATTGCAAAATTTAGGCATCTTGCAGAAGATGCATCAGTTTTATAGGAACTTATATAGATGTTGAAATGGTGAAGACATACTGATGTTTTCATCAATAAATCATACTACTTAAAATTTTATTGCAATGTTATTTTCTTGCACTATATTATAAGCATAAAAATTAGTAAGCTAGCATGAAAAATGTGATCTTCCATGAAAAGTTGCAGGCAATAATCTTTTTAATGGCTAAAATAGATACAGAATGTTGTATAAAATTGAAATTGATATAAATGAAATCTAAGTTTTATGGAGTCATCCTATTCGATTGGAATTATGTGCTAGTTAAACTATTTAACCAAACTTCATCTCCAACCCTGAAATAATCGTCCACCTTTGAGTGCCAGCTTCTTCTAGAAATAACTCTTCCAGGAGCTTTACCGTTAAAAGATAAAAGCATTTTCAATGTTGGGAACAGCAATTGCTCAAAAGGAATCCACAGCTCAAACACTGAAACAAACGCCCATAGTAAAAGAGTAAGAATTATGTTTTGCCTGGACACAGTCAAGGCTATCAGAATTCTTTCTTTCTTTCTCTTTCTGTTTTGACCGGTCTTCACCAAGCAAACTGGTTTCTCATCCGCTTCACGTAAGAACTAAGCAAGTGTAAAAAAAAAAACCTGTAAAAGTCTCTTTAAAATATGGTCAATAATTCATAAAAGAAATGAAGGAGATAATTTAAAAGATGTCTCATGGTTTGAAAAGGCCTTCCAAATATTCATTAAACATTTAAGCAAGTAGATGTGCAGAAGATGTTTCTGACATTGGCGCTGGTTCGGTGGTATTTCTCTCATCAGATGGAAGTGCTATGTGTAATGCAGAGTGCATGTAGTTCATTCATGCATAAACAATATCATTTTCATAAATTAAAACCTCCCCTGCAGAAGGAACATCTGTGCCTGCCTTTGAATAAAAGATGGTGGCATGTGAGCTACTCCCTGACTGACTGAAAGAATCCGTGTGCTTTAGAGTGGAATTATAAACACAAAATGAAAAGCAAAAAGAATGAAACGGAACCTTCATCCTTCCTTTCTACCTTTAGCAAAACCCAGAGTCTAGCTTTCTTTCCTTTCTGTTTTCAACGGTGAGGATCTTAAAGCTCTACTCCCGGTCCTTCTGTCCGCTCTAGCAACAGTTTCTAGTTTACATGGAGATGTCTAATTTTAATTACAGGTGAAATTGAGCTGCTTAATAGATCAGATCAGACCTGAATGTTCATTTCATGGTTCCCTGTGCTGGAAGGCGGGAAGTATTCAAATATCAGCATCATGTCTCTCAAAGTCAGAGTGGGAGAAGAAGCCAGGATAGGGGAAGGAACAGCTTGAGTCCTAAAGAACTGCTCTGGCTCACTTGGAAAGTGATTGCTGTATTTGGGATGAAGTTGGGACCGACGTAAATGTATCTCTGTGTCTGATGAAGGCTGGTGGAAAACATCTGTACATGGTGTATGTTAAATTACACTCAGTTTTTGCACGTTGCAATGTCCCTTCCTGCTGCCGTCACAGCCTGATGCACCCCCCTTGGCAGTTTTGTTACGATGGCTAATTGTTCCCCTCCATTGGATTGCCCACATTTTTCTGGAGCAGCTCGCTAAATGAGGTCAGCTTTCTGGAACCCTTATATCACCAATGAGGAGATGAAAGGAACACGGTTGGGAAGGGAGGTAGGCATCCAGCCTGGCCTCCGAATGAGAACAGGAACAATGGAGTTAGTAAAGACAGTAATCAGAGAACCACAGTAGAGCCAGGGCACAACTGCCAAAATGTTATTCCTTAGGAATCCAGACTGCCAATCATTTCTCATGGGAAGGGAGATGACAGACAATATTATAAGTTGACTTACTAGTGGAAAGAAGTTAAGTCATGGTGTGTGTGTGTGTGTGTGTGTGTGTGTGTGTGTGTTTATGAAATCAAAATTCAAAATACTAGGGCTGCAAAGGAGACTGGGGAACAATATATTTTTCTAAAACAGAATATAAATAGTATATTCTCTGTACCCAAAACAATCACTAACACTTTTGTGGAAAAATTTGAACTCATCTCAAGACACTTACAGAACAATTATAAAATGCCACATTTTCTGGAAACGTTTCAATTAATGAATTTCCCTACAATATCAGATAATTTTTGAAATTATAGCACTGTTTTGAAGGAAAACTCTTTAGTTCAGGAAAATTTACAGGTAATAGAACCCTAAGAAAATATGCCAATTTTTGTTTTAAAAGCATACACAAGTTAAACTAAGGTATTTGTGTGTTTCTGGCTAATAGCTAAGTAAATATACCTTAAAAAGAAAAGAAACCTCTGACAACCATTTCAACAAATAGTAGCATGCACGCGAGCAAATAAATAAATAAATAAATAAATATAAATAGATAAAATTATCTACCCAAAGCCGAAGAAATGTAAAGAAAAAGCAAAGTTTGTCCCGTTTACTATGCTGCCCAGGATTCCAGTGAGCGCAACGGTAACTGGATCTGTTACCTATGAAGAAGAGAAGACTCCCTAAGCAAGATGACTTTTACAACTAGTGCTGAGCATTTTTAACTCCTCCAGGGCAGAAGCAGACCCTCCCGGGTACAACTGTATCCCTTAGAAACTACTTTTCGGAGAAACGAAACAATTGTTGCGATTTTCAAGACTATTTTTATTGCAACTGCATGAGTGTTCTCTAAGTTGTGCATTACACCATAATACGCAGGATTACACACAAGGTTACAGTACAGGTCAGTTCCGGTAGAACCAGCATCACACTGCAGACAGCACTTACTCTGGACTGCGTTTTCACATGCGAGAGCTATTGTTCTAATTAGGAATTCAATGACTTGAGTTTTAGTTAAGCTACTGTACTAACTGACTACATAGGTATAAGTCTCAACAGTAACAACCTGAATAAATTTAGGCTCAGATTCATTACATGAACAGATGACAAACCCCACCATTTGTCGGACTATGTATAAAATCATGCATTTATATTTTTCTGGAAACATCAATAGCTTCGGACACTCCGTAAAATCATGGAATTCAAAGAAAAGACTAAAAGGAACGAGTGCAAATTGTATGTGTGATAGTCAAGCAGCTTTTGATTTAAAGGGGTGTGGGTTGGCATTTATTTATAATATGTATATACAAGGTTGTGCAAGTCATGAATTGATATGTTTTGATATGGAATGCATCTCTCTTTTATCTTCTGGAGTGCTATGGATCTGGTTTCTATTTTCAGGAGAAGGGACGACTTTAAAGTGAAATGGGTTGCTCAAATTGTGCAATTTGTTTTGTTTTCTTTTTTACAATTAGAGAAGAAAGAAGTGCTAAGGCAACGCAATAACTTTCTAAGCACTTTTCTGCTGGTTTAAATTAGTTAAATTATTTTGTATAAATTAGATATAATTCTACTTTTCTGATATGTATAAAAATTGATGAAGCTGCATGGTTTTAAAATAGGAAATCCACATTATAAAAAGTCATTAAAAATTCTGTACAAAAATCACAACAAAATAATTCAGCATGGGAAAGGTAACAAGTAGTAAAATGCTGGTTGAAAAATATATATTTATATATATTTTAATTGGCCCATTACTAGTTTAAAAATTGCATAGATCCTAATTATTGCTTGTGATTTTTTTTATCCCGATCAGATAATTAATATGATCTGAATACAGCTACACGAAATTCGTGGTGCACATTTCCTTTTTTACTTTACTGTATTGTTATCATTTTTAAAATAGAAGAGCTATAGAAAACAATACATAAGGTGAACAGGAACTTTGACTCCCTGTTTCTTCCAAAGGCAGTAACGACAATAAATACATATATCACTTGAAGCTTCGAGTATTTGCCCTTTGCAGCAATCATAGCAAAAAGGCTGCCTTCTGTAAACACGACAGTCACTGTAAGCACAGTGGGTTCGTTTCCCGGGCGTGGTGAAGCTGACGTGCCTCTAATCGTGAAAGACGGCATTGAGCTGGGCACTCATGACTCGCTCATGATGCGAATGGCTATCGAAAGACATAATATTGTCTATGGGGATCTCGCAGCGAGGGGCAGCGGCACCGGAGAAGATTGATCCGTGGCTTTGGGGCCCTGCCAGGGTCGCTGCAGGGTAGTGCATGGTAAAGGCATAATTTTTTTCAAACTCGGCGGATGGTTCGTGTTTGAAAGAGAAGTTGCCATTGATGCTGAGCGGCGGGCTAAGGGGTCCGTCAAAGGAAGGACTGGTGCAATCAGTCAGAGGGCTCTCAAAGAAGGGCTCCAGGGCAGCGCTGTAGGCGTGTGGCGGCGGCTTGACGTGGAAGACGTGGGAGCTGTCCATGGTGCCATAGGGAGGACTCGGTAGCCCCGGGGACTGGTAGGAGTAGGGGTGCACCGGGAAGGAAGCGCTGGCAGTGGGCAGGTGCGGGGGCATGTCCGGGTTCTGCTCCGGCAGGAAAGTCCGGGGGTTGAGCTGCAGGCAGCCAGCGACCAGGTTGGTGGTGGGCTGGGACAAACCTTTGCAGAGCGTTTGAACGAAGGAGACCAGGTCAGGGCTTTTGCCTGAGCGCAGGATCTCTGACAGAGCCCAAATGTAGTTTTTGGCCAAGCGCAGAGTCTCGATCTTGGACAGCTTCTGGGTCTTGGAGTAGCAGGGTACCACTTTGCGCAGGTTGTCCAGCGCTGCGTTCAGTCCGTGCATGCGATTCCGCTCACGGGCATTGGCCTTCATGCGCCTTAATTTAAAACGCTCTAGGCGCGCCTTGGTCATCTTTTTCTTTTTGGGACCCCGCCTCTTGGGCTTTTGATCATCCTCCTCCTCTTCTTCCTCCTCCTCTTCTTCCAGGTCCTCATCTTCATCCTCCTCCTCTCCTCCATTTCTCAGAGAGTCTTCCTCCGCATTCATGGCTTCGAGCTCGTCCTCCTTCTTGTCTGCCTCGGGCTCCTCGTCCTGAGAACTGAGACACTCGTCTGTCCAGCTTGGGGGACCTTGGGGCTGAGACTCGCCCATCAGCCCGCTCTCGCTGTATGATTTGGTCATATTTCCACTTCCTGTATTCAACAGGGAGGGAGGCAAGCAGAAAGAAAAAGAAAGAAGGAAAATGCAAAAAAAAAAAAACCACCCAAAACCCAAAAAAACACCCAGTAAATTTAAAAGTTAGATAAGCCTTCAACTCCCTCTCCCTGATCCTGAAGAAATGCATACGAATAGAAACACACAAGAGTCCCCTGCAAAATGGATGCCTCTAGGAAAAGTTAAACGCAGCACTTCATGCTGGCATGTTTGTGCCTCGCTGCTGCGGAGTAGACAGTGCTGGGGCTGTCAGGGATGACTGTGGGTACGCTTCCTAGTGATCAGCTTATCTGTGTCAAAGGTGATTCGATGTCTGAGCAGATGCTTGCCTGGAGACAAGTGCCTTATTCATGTTCTTCTGCAAGTGTCCCAAGTCACTCCCAACTCACACACACACACACACACAAAAAAAAATGATTAGTTTGGAAATGGAACGTTCAGAAGCCATCTCTGTTCTGGTTTCTCGGTACTTAGAGGTTTAAAAAAATAGAAGAGCCATTACGTAATTTACTAACGCTGACCCCGATTTGTAAGAAGATTATCCAGAAGGGAGATTGGAGACCAACGCACGAGCAAAAGTAGTTTCTACCAAATTATACTTCTATCAACGACACATTTGGCCACAGAAGTGGGCACACGTCCTCCGTCTTTCCCTTGCCTTTCTTTCCTCTCCTCGCACCCCCTGCTAAATTCCCACCTTGTACAAAAGCTCTGGCTCCCAGGCGAGGCTCTCCCACGCGCCGGGGATCAGGTGCCGAAGGCTTCTCTCTAATAAACAGCCCATTGAAAGGGCCGCCTGCTCTTTATTGGGGCTTTTCAAAGTTCGCCTCAAACCTCCCTTTAAAAGATTGAGTAATTACAATGGTCAGCGATTGGCAATCGTGAAAGTGCCGCTTCTAATAAGGACTGTAAAAAAGCCTTTAGTAAAACAATTGAATGTCTGGCCCCAGCAGAGGCTGCTGGGGGCTTGGCAGCTTCTGGGGCAGTAACAGGTAGCAGAAGTCCTCTCTCCTACCTCACTCTTCCCCCACATTTGAACTAAACTATCTCAGAGTCCGATCAGTTTCCCAGGCTGTGCATACTCCATACCCCGGACATAGTTTCAAATTCACAGTGCGCCTAAATATCTGCACCCAAAATAAAACTCTGGGGAGCAGGCAATTCCTTCCTCCCCGGAATAAGTGAGAACGTGAAGTGGTTGCTTGTTTTAGGGACTTTCAAATAATCGCTCACAAATAATTACAGTTCCCCCCATAAACATCCTAAAAGCTCCTATACTATTAAAAATTAAATTTAATTAGAAAGCCTGCAGGGGGTACTTGAGTGCTGGGACTCATTATGTGCGAGTACTTGTGGGCAATTACGGGGAGGGACACTGATCTCAGTACACGGACAGTGAGCTTCACGAATGTGCGCAAGCAAAGTAGGAAGGTACAGTTCTTCAATTAATGCTTTTATTCTCCAGAGAGGAAAAAATAGGAATCGTAATTACCTGTTGTTAGAAGGTCCTGAGCAGTGACGATCTCATAACCCTGGAGCCTCGGGACACCGTGCCTTCTACGTGGGCGAATTCCTCGTGTCCCAGTAGCGCGGGCGCTAGGGTTATATAGCCGTGTTGCTGATGCTGAGCGCGGGCGGGGCCGCGAGCTGAGCAAGGAGCAGGTCCCTGCGCCCCGCAATCGCGCACGCGTCCGGGCTGAGCGCGTCCCGCCCCACTCACCCCTCCCTAGAACTCCCCTCCCGCCCCCTTCCACCACCACTCCCCTCACCCCCACAGTACCTCCGCCCCTGCTCCTTCCTCCCCGGCATGCGCCATATGGTCTTCCCGGTCCAGCCAAGAGCCGGGAATCACGTGACCTGCCTATTTGTATGCCGCGGAGCGCTCCATTCCGGCCCCTTTGTGGCCAGAAGAAAGTGGCCCATCTGTCGCCAGTTAGAGACTCCGCGGACCTGTTTTTACCCGCAGGAGAGATTAACCCTTTGTGGCGGCAGAAGGCAGAGGACGTAGAGGAGGGGTTTGCTGGAGGCCAGCGGGAAAGGTTAAGATGACTGTGTCTAGGTCCTAGCCTGAAGCCTGCCTTAGCGCGGGAAGGGAGACAGGTGAGCCAGGCACGATCAGGGAGACTGGGGTGCTCTGAAGGACCCTCCTCTTGACAATGGTCTGTGCAGCTTGACGCTCTGTCCTCTTGGAGAGGCTCATCTCTTGGCTTCTATCCCTTGGCAGACACTTTGCTCATTGGCACCAAAGGGTGGCTGGCTCCTAATCTCCATCACCCCTCAAGGCAATCGTATATTTCATATAAAAATGACCTCATCCGGAAACGTAGCTTTGACTAGTTCTCACCCTTCCTGACTAGATCACCCTCTCCCACCTGCCACTGAACCCCCCCCCCAAAATGCGACCCTTCCTATCCTAGCCTTCACGATTCCCTAAAACGCTTTTCAAATCTGACCCTTAGAATTCTGTGCCTAAAGCTAGGTTTTGCCAGCTGCCCTGGGTTCCTTCGGCCTTCAGAAGCTTCCGTAGTAAAACATGACCCCACCTAGGGAATGCTGAGATTCAACAACCCGGTGACCCCAACTTGGCATTTCATTCCTGACACAGACCATAATCTCAACCAACAGTCTTCCTCTAGCCCATGGTGCTCAACCTCCAGGAATCCTGGGTCAGAAAACTCTTCAAGAGAGGTTGTAAAGGCATTTAATTCAGGTCCTCTTGAAAGTGTTAGCACCTCTTTGTTTGGAGGGGTCTCCAAGTCTCCAAGCCCCGGATTTGACCAGGCCTCTCTATCTTTTGAGTCAAGCAAAGCCTATTCTGGAAAAAAGATCTTTATCTATTCTTAAATAAGGATTCTCTTTTGTCTCCTTCTTCCAGAAGAATACCTCTCCACACCTCCGTGCAATGCAGAGAGAGAAGGAGGAATGGTTGGCTCCTTTCTCTTCTAGTTCCTCTTCTAAGTCTTCATTGAGTTCTTGCCCTCCTCCAACCCCTTCGCAATGGCCACATGCTACTAGAATTTCTAAAGTAAAGGCGATTGCCCTCGAGTTTGCAAACAGCATCAGGGTTGAAGGACTGGAGCCGGGTAGGTATGGGAAGCAGGAGAGGGAGAGGGTGCTAAGGAGATTTTGAGCACACAGAGGTATTGGATATATCTTTCCAGACCCAGAAGAACAAGGCACTGTGGGAGTTCTTTGGTGGCCCCAAATTTTGCACCATTAGTTCTGGGGTTCCCAAGCAGAACTGACTGGAGTTTTCCTTTTTCTTTGTTCTGTCAAATGTCAAAGAGCAGAACGACCAAGAAGCATTGTCCTTGATTTTACTCTGGGGGCTGAGTTTAAACCACAGAGACATCCTGATGCTAGGTCCCTGTTAAACCCCAGGGTCTATGCACAGTGAAGATCAGTGGATTCTGGCTATCATCTCTCCGGTTTGGAGGAAGCTGCAGAAGAGTTGTTGGGGCAGGATAGAAGAGATGGCTCAAGGATTTGGAAAGGTTACATTACATCTAGATATTTCTAGGACCTGAAGTAGGGTCTTTCATTGAGCTCCCCAGCTTGCTGCACTGTGGTGTGGCCCCGAAATCAACCAAGTCCATGTCACAAACACCAAGGCACCTGGCAAGTGTCTGCTGAGCTCTCGGGAGGCAGCGACTACCTAATAAGAAATACAGTTAAATTTTTTGGTTTGTGTGTGTGTATTCGGGACGCAGGACTGGACCATGGGGCCTCCTGAACTGCACCCAGCTGGAGGCGCGGTGGAGCTCACACTGGGGACCAAGTCCCTGGCCAGCGCAACCCTGTGCGCTACTGAATCTGCTGGCATGGTGGCCTGGCGGGTAACCGCACTCCCCCAGCTCTGGCCCCACCGGCACCCTAGGCAGCCGGGCGGCACGCGAGCTGCACGCGTAAGCAACAAAAGCCGCTTTTCATGACTCAATGCCCTCGAGCAATGCCCTAAATCTGCCACCCCGCCGGGTCCTAGTCCCCAGCGCCGCAATGGACCCGCGTCCAGGCCGTTACAGCCTCAGCCCTGGGCGCCCGCGGGGAAGCAGAGGCTTGGGGAGGGGTGGGAGAGGGGGCAGAAGGGACAGAGGAGTGGAGTGTGGCCTGTCCTTGGGGTGGGAGCACATTCACAGATAAAGAGCTGGGTTGTGGCTGGCGGCGTCCCGGGTGGTGACCTGTTTTTCTCAGAAACAGATGCTTGCGTTCCATGAAAGGACCCAGTGTGTCCATGGCTGCCCCACCGACTCAGAGTCTCCGGAGCCTCTCTCTGCAGGGCCCTGGGGTCAGGTGGCCTGGCCTGGGCACGTTTCATTCGCAGGAGGCCATTGGTACCCAACACCATGAGTACTTGGAGACCTTAGGGCTCAGTGGGTCGTTTAGGACCAGCCGCTGGAAAGTAAAGACCCCCTTAGGCCCGGTAGCTGCAAGACCCTTAGAAGACCAGAGGATGCTGGGTAGGATCAGACCTTTATGGTGACTTCGGCTTTGCTCCTCAGCCTCTCCGGAGGCCGCTGGACTCCAAGGTCCTGGCCAGAAGCGGAAGTTGCCTGGACTCGACAGGCAGGCGACAGGAGAGAGCCAGGAGCAAGAGAGACGCTATTAAAATGCCTCACTATCGCCTGGAGCGCAAAACCCGTTCTCCCCAAATCTCCAGGGCTTGCGGCATAATCTTAATTAAGATAATTGATTCATATTGCACCTGCGAGAATGGAAAAAAAAATTGATTCCAACCCCCAACTCCACAAATTGCTTAGAGCTATTGGATGGAGGACGACGAGGCTGTGATTTGGGGAGTGATTTAATGCAGGGTTTCCCCCAGCTCGGCCTGCCTAGGCCCTTTTATTTATTATTTACGTTCTCTAGATCCAGCTGGGGTTTTCGTGGGCCCCCTCCTGGCGCCCAGAGACCTCAAGAGAAGACACCTCTGCCTCTCTGTCAGAATTAAGGGGCTTCCTTTAAATCCATCCAGCACTGGGAATCAACAACATGAAAATAAACGCCGCCAGAGCACCTTGGCAGACGCCGCTCTCTGGCACGCTTGTTATTGGAAAGCCTGCGTGTGCAAATGTGTTGACGTGCGGTTGTGGCTGAGTGTCCAAGCGTGAACCTGAGCGTGAACGTATGAGCACGGGTGGGATTTTACAATCGTGGATAAATGATTACGTGCGTGGTTGTCGACGTGTATTCGAACATCTGAGGGCAGAGATGTGTGTTTCAGTGCTGCCTATGTTGTGAGGAGGTGGCTACGTACTCAGGGCTTCCCTTCTCAGGAAGTGAAGAACGGCTTCTGGTTCAAAGTGGTCCTCAAGCACCAGTATTTACCAGTCTTTGCCATAACGGAAAAGAAAAAGCGGGGGGGGGGGAGTAGCAAAATCCCTAGTAGATGGGTATAGTTTCAGGGGTTAAGAGCCGGCGAGGCACACCGGCTGCCCTTAACAATGGCTGCCACCTTAGGCTGGGAAAAGGCCTGAGCAGGGATTAAAGAAAAAACAGAAGACTGGCCGGTCAGACTTGGAGCCTAGGCAGTGATAGGGAAATGGCTCCCTGACAGTATCAGCACCGTGGACAGCTCCCACCTTGAGGCTCCGGACACCCGCTTTCAGACTTGGTGAGAACTCCCCTGGATGTCTTTTGCTTTTTCTCCTAATGACTTTTTTTTTCTAAATCACTGGTCACCTTTAGTCCGAGAGCCTTGCTCGGTTGCATCTAGCTAACGACCTTAACAGAGTAAGTTTCCTGGAAACCTACGTATCCTGATGTGGAGCAGGGAGAGAGTAAACAAACTCCAGCCAATGTGTCTGAAACAAAGACAGAAATTGAATAATTTTCCAAAAAAGCCAGTGTTCTAACATTTGCGCCTAATTTTCCAAAAAAAGCCAGTGTTCTAACATTTGCGCCTAATTACCACGGGGTTTCTCTGGAGATAATAAAATGTCTCGAAAATGGTTTTATTTTACCGAGGATGTAAGTGCTTCTTTATCACAATTATCAAATAAACTCTCTGGGTATTTTATACCATAAATGATTCACGTTAGTGGGGGAAATATATTATTTCCTCAGATTTAAATACTGCATTGGTACATATGGCTACTCTAGAATATGTTGGAAAACAACGTCTAGTGCTGCGATTCTGGGAAGACTAAGCACCTTCAACAAAAACCCAAGTGTTTGCTAAATATGTATCATACTTCTCGTTCGGTTGTGATTGATCGAGGCAATGTGGAAATAAAAGAGAAGCCTGACCTCATTGGAAGCAAATTGTTTTCTAAATCAGAACATATATTTATTGATGTTATTTCCAAATATGATTAGCAAATAAAATCCTCATCGGCTGTTGAGACAGCGTTGTCATTTAAAGGCATACTTATTTTAGGTTCAAGAATTCACCCCTAGAGTTCTTTAAATAAAGTGTTTTCTTTTTTTCTCATGAGATGCATTTCCGCTTGAATTAAATATTGATAATTTGACCTTTTGTGGTTTTAACTCATCAAAGTGGGGAAATTCCAAATGTAGATCTTGGAGTTTGGTCCTGATGGGTCTTTCCACTTGAATAGACACTGAGATTAAAGGATTCCAACTTCCTCTTTCACTGCTCTCTCCTTGCACTAATTGCTTATGCAAAAATGCAGATTTGTATTAATTAGTAACTCCACTGATTAGTTCTGTGGTATTTTCACATAATAAATCATGCTGCAGACATGAATTTTGGCACATCACCCAACGGTGGTTCTGGCTGCAATGCAGATTTCATATTAAAATTAAATCTCTGTCTGAATCTACCTTTCTGATGCAGGTACCATGAGAAGCCACCTGCTGGGAGCACCTGCCATGGAAGTTATTTTTACCTGGTGACAAGCCACTATGGGGCCCCAACAGAGCAATCTGATTACAAGGTTAGGCTCTAATAATAAACAAATAGTTAAAGGCAGGAAGACGTAGCACAAACATGGCTTCACTTTAATCATTTGTCAGACAACATTATTGTAACGGAGACTCTAATTGTACTAGGACTTGCTTTTAAAAATAACTTCACAAGGTATCGGTCAACACCTCTGTTTTGGTCCTGAGAGTGTATGAGTCCTCTGTGAGAGGGACTGAGGGTCTAGGCCTGTCTCATGACACAACTCACCGCCCTTGCCTTATCTTCACCTCAAATAGGCAGACCAGTTCTGAAAAATAAGACCATCACAGCCCTGGGAGGGATCTGTATGCCAAAGTCCATCCCGGAGGGAACTGGCCACCATTGCCATCCTAGCACAGACTGCTGTGAGGGTAGGCACTCACAGTTGCCCCCGTGAGGCAAATTACCCTCCAAGCTTCTACACACTTTCCTCCCTTCCTCTTGAAAACTACTTCATTTGCCAAGGCAGCTCCTCAGAGTGTTGCCCGGACTGTTCATGAGAGCCAGGTGTCTCCTGTGCTCCCCACCCCCCACCTGCCCTTGGTTTCTTGCCACTGGCAACACTTTCCCAGGACCTTTCAGATGCTCTCATCACCTCCCAGTGCTTTCTGCTCCCTGACTTTCTAAACCCTACTGTCTGTGGCAAGGAAGCCGCAAATCTATGCGTCTTAAGTGGTTGAGAGACAGGGAGAGGGAGAGGAGTGTTGTCGTGTTTAGTCTGGTGCCCCTATCTGGAGTCACGGACTATAAAAAAGTAATAAATATTTAAGGTTGACCTTCAGACATTAATAAGAACATAAGGGAGCTACTCTCTGCATGGGGGCCAGGCCCTATTCTCTGATCCAGTAGCACTGTGCAGTTGCTGCCTACTCTCAAGACTTGTGCTTGGGCTGTTGCCACATGACTAGTGTGAAAATGAGTAGTCTCCATGTAGGTTCTCTTTTAGCCATCTTTCCTGATCCTTTCGGGCACTGTGCAAATAAAGGAGAAAATTCATGCGTGTGTGCTTTTGTGTGTGTGTGTGTGTGTGTGTGTGTGTTTAATACCTTAGAGTTAGGGACGCTTAGTTCTTAGGACGTTCCATAAACAAAACTGATAACTTATGGTGGAAAAATTATTCTAGATTCCCATGTTCTCTTAAGGCTGTAGTACAAAAACTACACAGAGAGCCAGGCCTGGTGTGGCCTGGGATAGAACACTTGGTTTCCGTTCTTCATTGTGTGTTGTGTTTTATCTATCACTGTTCAGAAGCCCCTTCTTCTCTAGGTGTCTCACTCACTGCTCCACTCTGTGGGGAGACACTATGACCAAGGCAATTTAGAAAGTGTTTAATTGGAGTCTTGCTTACAGCCCCGGAGGGTGATTCCATGACCATCATGGTAGGGAGCATGACATGTTGCTATAGCAATAGCTAAGAGTTTACATCCTGATCTGAGATAAGAGGTGGGGCAGCTGGGGCATCAAGAAGGAAAGGGAGAAAGCCTACCCTCAGTGGTATAATTCCTCCATCAAGGCCACACCTCCTAATCCTTCCTAAATGCTCTACCAATGCCACCAACTCAGGACCAAACATTCAAATATACAAACCTGCGGGGGGCCATTCTCATTCAAACTACCACACTAAGTAACAAACACTTTAGTGAATCTCTTGGCGACACTGTATTGGGAGGTGTATGTGCAGAGGAAGGAGAGTGGACTATAGGATTGGACCATAGGCTGGAAGTTTTTGAACCTCTCTATGCAGTGAGAAGGATTTAATAGTGTTCATTCACACGTGAGTCTTTACCTACCAATTAACAAACTGCACCAGGAAATTAGAGCAGAAAGTAAAAATACCTGGCTTAGATTAGTATAGAAAAGCTAGTTAGGAAGAGGGGTTTTATGACAGGAGAAAAGGGCTGGGGACTGTCCTGGGGGAAGATCTTCCAGTTAGTCAAAAGACGGCATGTAAAGTCCTAACTCGATGCTAGCAAGAAGATCATCCTCAGTAGCAAGAGGAAGTAGAAGGATGACAGGAAGAAGTGAAACAGTCAGGGAGGAGGCAAAGTCCAGAACCTGTTTTCCAGAGAAGAGCTTTGATTGGTGAGTACGGCATGCTGGAGACTTGGGCATGACTCATATATTTAGAAAGATTGGTCTAGCTGGAGCGCATCATATTGGTCGTTGCAGTTTTCCTAGCAACAAATTGTGGTGTTTGACCCGGGCTGGTGTCGAGGTCAACAAAGCAGAGCACATAGCTCAGAACATGCAGAAAGATCACACTAAAGGGCCAGCCAGTTTTATGCAAAGTAGCCAAATGGGTATACAGTAACGTGATTATTTTAATCTTGAACGGATGTTATTTGTCGACTCAGAAATTGTGTACTAAATCAATAATTCAGTCATGATGTGGCCACTTTGCAAAGCGTGAAGCAAAAGAACCGCCACCCACATTGATTCGGTACTACGAAAGGTGTGATAGGAAAACCCAGTTTAGGCCACTTCAGTAACATGCTCTGTGCCTCCAACATACTCAGTGCAGATGTGACCCTCAAGCCCAGATCAGCTACATCCCCAAAACAGGTGTCCGTGTAATGGAACAGAATCTAACTGAGATTACTTACAAATGACGCTTTATAAAACCATTCTTCAGGTTGGTTTCTAGGAGCTAAGTTGAAGCTGGATGGTTTTAGTCGATCTGAAAACAGCAAAGAGTTATGACATCCCTTGCCGTGTCTTTCCGTAGATAAATTTGTAGAAATGGTAACCAAAACGTTAGGCAGTTGTGTCTTCTCGGGTTATCATTGCCATTTAATTTGATTGATTTATCAGTCATGAATATGCTGCAGGTAAGTCACTGCATAGCCTTGCTGCAGGACAATTCTGTATCCTGTCAATCATGTTTTACATAAATGCTGATTGGCCAGGCAGGAAGTATAGGCGGGTCAACCAGACAGGAAGTAGAGGCAGGGCTAGGATAAAGTCTGGGAAGCAGGAAGCTTCCCTGGGATTCCTGCTCAGATCTCCAAGGAAGCAGCATGTGTCTCTGCCCCAGCTGAGAAAAGGTACCGGCCATGTGCCTGGCATGGATGGGAACAATGG
>JAQHUG010000038.1:6509009-6540789 GCA_028555095.1 Dicrostonyx torquatus | reverse complement strand
AAGAGAGAGAGAAAGATGGTAGGTAGGCAGGATCTGGAAGGAGACAAGGTAAATTGTGATCAGAATGTAGTATATAAAAATAGTTTCAATAGACAAAGAAAATTAAAAATTAAAGCCTTTTTAATGTGTCTTTTTTTTTCAGAAAGAGAAAATACGTCTTGTTTAATTATAACCCAGCATGTGTTTCTAGAAATTTTCATTGCCTAAAGACTGACAAAGGAAGGTGTTTTCAACTGAAACAGGGAGACGATAGAGGGAATGGTGTTTTGCACCTCTTTATCAGTATCATTAATTAATTTACTGCTGGTCTTAGATTCTAAAATGCAGTTGCCAGTTGTCAAGGAGACATGTATTTCAATATGGGCACTTAGCAAACCACATGTATCAAACTCACGGTGCGAAAATGCAAAAGAAGAAGGCTTATGTTTCCTTCCCTGGGGATAATCAGCTTGAGTTTTATGGACATCATCTTGTAAAAGCTGTTTGTCAGGCTGGACGGTAACTTGACAGGTAAAGTGCCCGATGTCTAAGCTTGAGGGTCTGATTTCTACCCTTGCCAGGTGTGCAACTTTGGACGAGTTACTTCCTCATCACTACGATGACAGTAATAGCTCAGATCCACAGAATCCATATCAAGAGTCACTTGTCATCCCAGTGCTGGGGAGGCGGAGGTGGGCAAATCCCCAGAGCTCACGGGTCAGCCTAGCCTAGCTCAGCTTTTGAAAAATCTGATCCTAGAGACGATTAGACTGAATTCATTAATATAATTATTAGTAGTTGGTTAAGATGTATATTTAAAGATGATCTACACTGAGCAGTACCCCAAATCTCTAGATATAATGTAGAAAAAGATCAATACAAAGTATTTTTCTTTTCTTTCCTTCTATTTATTTTTTCATGTTTTGACACAGGGTTTCTCTGTGTAACAGCTCTGGCTGTCCTGGAACTCACTTTATAGGCCAGACTGGCCTTGGACTCACAAAGACCCACCTGTCTCTTCCTCCTAGTGCTGGAATTAAAGTTGTGTGCTACTACTGCCTGACTCAATACAGTCTCAAGCAGAAAAATTCTTTTTTTTTAAGATTTATTTATTATGTATACAACATTCCTTCCATGTATGCTTGCATACCAGAAGAGGGCACCAGATCTCATTATAGATGGCTGTGATCCACCATGTGGTTGCTGGGAATTGAACCGTGGACATCGGGAAGAGCAGTCAGTGCTCTTAATCTCTGAGCCAGCTCTCCAGCTCCCAGAAAAATTCTTAAGGTTGATTAGTTATGGGATAATTTCTCACACCTTCTTCGCCACCATATACAGGACACATTTATGTTTGGGAGTGATGTCATCTTTGAAAAATCTCTCTAGAGTGTAAAAAAAGGTGGGCAACACTTTCATGGATTGTGCATCTTTAATACTTGTGGTGGCAGGTGGGTCCTAAGATGACAGGCACATCAGGCATCAGAGGCAAGGTGAAACTTTACCATAACACACACTAGAAATAAGATGCTGACTGGAATCGCCTAACACAAGGAACCCCCGAGCAATGCATTAATCTTCACTTGGATTTCTGCTATTTAGAACTGGATAATACGTCATGAATGAGAGAACCTAGAACCTGTTACAAGCCATCATGTCTCCTCACGACTGCTCACCCAACTCTCGCAATAGAGTCTGAGGCTTGATTTGAATGTGTAGGAGGCTGTTTGACAGGTACACAAGTACTTCCCATAAATCTTCCTCCTACCCTTAGTCAAAAGTTCCTTTGACCATCCTCAAGTCAACTATTCGGTAGGAAGAGGGAGACAGTCTTTGGAAGTATCACCGTATCACTCACCAGCTGTGAACAACTAACAAAACCCAGAATGGGAACACAAGAGGATTAGGAGATTATACGGTTGGGATACAAATTCCTTAGGTCGACAAATCCATACCATGATTGAGCTCCACATGTACTATATGTACAGATGCCAAACACTTAATCTCCTCTTTGACCCCAAGTGAGGGCTCTGAGAGTTCAATCAAACCAGGGGCTAAATATAGAGCCTTTCCTCCTTGTTCAAAAGCAAAACTACACTCCGGAAGAACGCCAAGTTCAGCTAGAATCAAAGGTGAAAGTACATGAGGAGATACTGCTGTTGGCCATTGGTCATTCCTTGACAGCTTTTCCCACCCCTCATAGAAATACTGTCTTCAAATTTTAGCTATGAAAGGAGCCATTTAAAACACAGACTGCATTTCTGCATTTTCTTGCCACATTGCATCTGTGCATGGCCATAGGACAAAGTTTTGGACCAATGACATATGAATGAGGTCCATGAAAGCAATCTGTGGACCTTGTCAATAAAATGGACCAATGTGCCCATCCTTTCGCCTTTTCCATTTTACCTGCTGAAGTGGAAACAGTAGGAGGGTTCTTCTGTATTTCTGTGCTTTCATTGGTTAAATAAAGAGAACTACCTAGCCTGTAGGATAGGACACAGCCCTTAGGCGGGCGGAGTAGACAGAACGGAAGGCAGTGAAAGAGAAGGCACTGCCAGAGATGCCATGATGCTCCGGCCCGAGATGGACACTGATTAAAATCATGCCAGTAAGCCACAGTCAAGTGGCAATACATATTATCAGAAATGGGTTAGTTTAAGATGTGAGACTTAGCCAAGAAAAGGCTAGAGATAATGGGCCAGGCAGTAATTTAATGATATATTTTTTTGTGTGGTTATTTTGGGTACAAGCAACCGGCGACTGAGCAGGCCGGCGGCTGGGGGCTGGGAGCTGGGAGCTGGGCTGCGGTGGGACACAGCTGCCCGCACCTCGTACAACATATGATGTCAGGAACTACCCTGCTAGTGCACACCAAGCAGCATTCCTGTCTACTTATATAAAAGGTTTTCAATTACATCAGAGACACATTTCTCTTCTAATCGTGTTTATGCCTTATCACTTTGTACCAATCTCAAGCAGCTGAATCTCTCTGCTAACAGATATGGGTAGCAATCTCTTTCAAGTCCCGTTAGAAACGCGGATTCCCTTTCCCGCTTTCTATAGAAATGAGAGTTGCCTGCTGGAGAGTGTCAGCGGATAGCTGCAAGCTCAGTCAAATGATTTATTTTTTAAATGGGATTGCTAGTTCACACGGTCGCTTTAGCTGAGCAAATCAGCAACACATCCATGAACTCAGCATTCGGTTACTATTCCAACAAATGTTTTTCTTTTTCTTTCTTCTCTTTATCTCAGCGAGGGAGGCTATCAGATCAGCTTGCTGTGAACTATTCTGTTTCAGATGCAACCAATCCTTCGGCTGCATGGGACAGCTTAGCTTTGAAACTATAGTCACACCATCATTCCACAGGTCAGCGCGCTTGTCCACTGTGCCGCTGGCCTTGTATGTGTAGATGGGGAATTTAGGTAGCAGGAACCCAACTGTATCAAAAATGTCGACGGTTGCCGGTGGGTGTGAAGTAAAGCTGGGTACAGTTTAGATCCTGACATCTCAGTGAAGGACTCATCCTGTGAGTACGGTAAGCAGATGCTCCTTCAACACAGAAGGCATTTTGTTTTACTATCTACTTCTAAGGACTGGAGGGACTGGGCAGGTTTCACTCAAAACCTACTGAACTGTGTTCTTTTTTTTTTTTAAAAAAAGATTTTTATTTATTTATTTATTATGTGTACAGTATTCTCACTGCATGTATGCCTGCACACCAGAAGAGGGCACCACATCTCATCACAGATGGTTGTGAGCCACCATGTGGTTGCCGGGAATTGAACTCAGGACCTTTGGAAGAGCAGGCAGTGCTCTTAACCGCTGAGCCATCTCTCCAGCCCCTGAACTGTGTTCTTTAAATGCAAGGCGAGAGCAAGGCAGTTGAAGCGACTGTTCTTACGAACATTTGTCAGACTTAGCTTTGGATTTGTGATGTTATTGTTTGTTTAGTTGGGTGTTTTTTTTGTTTTGTTTTGTTTTGTTTTTATGATGAGAAAAAGCAGTTTGGGCAAATGACCTGAACTATGAAAGCCCTGACATTCCTCGTTATTTGAAGGAGGAAGTTCTATACAGCTTGGGGTAAGCGGGCTGTAAGCTGCTTTCATGGCAGTGAAGACATCGCATAGAAAGAGTTTAACCTATGGAATGTTAACCTATGGAATGAGAAACTCAAAGACACAAGGAAAACAGGACGTATCAGGTTGAGAAACAACGTAAGTGGAAGAAAATGAGAGGAAACAGCCATGCAATTGTTTGAAGACTGTATGAATCTTCATACATTACTGATAGGAATACAAGATAGTCTGGAAGCTTCAGAAAGTGTTAAAATTGCCATATGATACAATCCGACCCTAGTTATATCTTGAAGAATATTTTTAAGAAATATGTCCACACAAAATTCTGTGTGCAAACAACCACAACAGCATTATTCATAACTGCCCCAAAGTAGGAAACAAGGGACACACACGTATCACACAGCAAGTGCACATGTGCGTACTACATTATAAAAAGCAATATTATTTAGTCTTAAAGATATTCTGATATATGCACCCACATGGATGGACTGTAGAGACATGTGGCATGAAATAATCCAATCATCAGACATACAAATCCCCGTTTGATTGCATTTGTGTGAGGTGGCCTGGCCTAGCTAAGGTCACAGAGACAGGACTTCCCATGACTATGGTAAGAAGGAGATGAGAGAGAGGGAAACACGAATGGACATGTGTTCCTTTGCGACGATGAAAATATTCTGAAATCAGACAATGGTGGTAGCTGTGGATATACTGAAAATCCACTGAGTTGTACACTTTGAAATTATAAATTTCACGAGATCTTAATATAGCTCAATTTTTTAAAAAAATGGCCCAAGTCTAGTTGAAATACCCGGTTTTTCCTTGTAGTCATGCTCCTGAACGTGTCCTGCCCCTTTGACTGTTTTCTATGGACTACTGCCAAGATTCTCCTCTGCTAGCCCCTAGAAATACCTTCTTCAGGGTGCCAACCTATATCTCCTTCTGGTTTCTTCCTTCACAACCTCCTCACTAGGCAGCAAGGCAGCTATTGCTCTGGACACTAAGTTTACTGTTGCTTAGGTAACAAACACTGGCTCACGATAACATGATTCGAGTGTTAGACACGCGACGTGTAAACCACTCGTAGCTGCATTAACTTCAGTGCTGAGTGTTCAGCCCGTAGACCACCACAAACCAATTACCATGCACGTGCATTATTTACTCTGCTTTTTGCTGGGACACAACACCTGGGAAAGCAACTTTGGGAAGGAGAAGTTTACCTTGGCTCACAGTTGAAGGTACAGTCCATCATTTCAGGAGGTCGCTGCGTCAGGGACACGAGACAGATATTCACATTGCATCCACAATCAGGAAGCTGATGGAGATGATCGCCGGTGCTCAGTTTACTTTCTCTTTATTTGTGCCAAGACTCCAGACCATGGACTGGTGCTGTCTTCCTATACAGTGTATCTTTCAAACTCAGTTCTAGAAACGTGCACACAGATCTGCCCTAAGGTTTATTTCCGTGGTGATGATAAATCTCATCAAGTTGACAATATTTAACCATCACAATTAGTAACCAGACTGTAATTATCTTCAAAGCCATTTGCTGAATGGTTGCTACACACCTGTGTTTCAGCTCATGTAAACAGAGCAAATTCTTCCTTATCCCTCTAAAGGAAACCCATGTGACATTTTACAAAAGTGACAGAAAATTAGTCAACGAAAATTAAAGGATTGCAAAACAATTAAAACTGATGATGATGGAGACAAAGTGGGGTATGAGAAAAGACTAGAAAACAGACCCAGCAGAGTGAAGAGAAAAACTTCAACCCTTGCCTGCATGGAGCTATTGGAAAGAGGCTAACAAAGAAGTCAGATGAGTCAAACCGCCTTCAGCACGTCCTTGTTGAAGTTCTAGCTATGCCTGAAAACCAGGCGTGCTGGAATTGAAGCTTTTATATCTATTTGGGATGGAAGACCACAACATTAGTAAAAAACCCAATCAATTTGACTCCTGTGAACGTCGGACACCGAAGTGATCTTATACACTGAAAGAAAACAGTAAAAGAGACAGAAAGCAGGACGGTTCAGTACCAGAGAAGACTGAGCTTGGTCTTTCAGAAGCTGGCATGACGCTAAGAACTGAAGTTGGATGTTAATGGAATTACAGAAGAAACATCTGACCCAAACCCGTCAGAAGTCACTATTCAAAAGACCCGACACGCAGAACCAAGAGCTTCATGAAGACAAATGGACAAGCCCAAATGAGAAAGTGCAGTGCCCAAAGGAAGATGACTCTCCAAATTAGAGACCGCAGATCCGTTCCACAACCTTGAAAGTGAATATAACGAAGGGCTGGAAGCTAATTCAAATCACCGTGACGCAGAAAGGATTCTTGATCTGTGTATAATGATGAAGAGAAAGGACAACATATAGTTAAAGTAATTTTTGATATATCAGCTGTTTTGCAAATAAAACCTCTATTTCTTTTTTGTTTTGTTTTTCGAGACAGGGTTTCTCTGTAGCTTTTGGAGCTTGTCCTGGAACTAGCTCTTGTAGACCAGGCTGGCCTCGAACTCACAAAGATCCACCTGTCTCTGCCTCCTGAGTGCTGGGATTAAAGGCGTGCGCCACCACCGCCCAGCTAAAACCTCTAACTTTTAATGTTTGCAATATTTTAAATTTCAGTATGCTTTATATGTTTTTTTTTAAATTTCCCAACATAGTAAGAGAGTTTCCAAGGGTATTGCAAAATAAAAAAAATTAACAGGCAATCATGTTTCCCATTGATTATTAACCTTATATTGCATGGTTTCAGCTTGGGAATCATTTTTAAAGTCCCACACTACCAACACAAGGCTAGGACTGCTTAGTATTGTAATACAGATACAGGAACCTGAAACTGTCATCCCAAATGCTTCATTGTCTGATCATTTAATGGAAATACCCAGTCTTGTCTTGCTCGGGCTTCGCTGGATTTTCTTCATTTCAGATCTTTGGGTGGGATCCGTTCTTAAGCTGTAATGTGATGGCCCTAACACACTCACCCATGCTACAGAAAAATTAACTCAAGAGTTCTAATTTTCCGGGTTCTATTCCAACGAAATTGAGATCAGGGACATTTGACAAACCGGTTACTTAGCCTTCCTGACAAAACCTTTAATTTTCACTAGCTTAGGCTGCTGGCCTCTTGCTCACCAGCACTGCAGCTAGGCACACACCATCTCTACCTGTCTTCCAGTCACATGGGCAGTGAAAAAGTTCCAGCTATCCAGAAGGAAAAGTGTGCTGGCAGAGAAGCTGCACCCTTCCACAGCTTAATCTCGGGGTCTGTCCATTCTTGCCACCTTAGTCACACTACAGGCATTTGTCCCCAGAAATGAACCTTCACTGCCAGCTCTTTCTAGACAATTTCTTCTGGATACTAGCAGGCACCCCATAATAGAAATGTCTGAAGGTAAACAATTTGTTTCTCAAATCCCTGACTTTATCCAAGTCCGTGTCCTCTGTTCACTATCTCAACGGAAGTCTCTACTGTCTACCACCATTACCCAACCGGAAACCTGGGAAATAGGTTAAGTTGGACTCTTCCTTAACTAAGATCAAATTCTGATAAATTCTTCCTAATGATATTCCGGTACCCCTGAATTACATTTGTCTCTGGCCTTTATCACACAAATGTCCTTTAGTTTAGTGCATAGATATTGGCTTTTGCTTTTAAATTTCTCTTAAGTTACAATATCTGCTAGTTCTTCATTGGTATGACATAAACAACCCAAGAAAGGAAGTTTATGTTGGCTCATTTTTTTTTTTCTCAGAGATTTAGCCCACGGTCACATGGGTCCATTGATAGGTTCCTGGCAAAGCAGAACCGTAATGTTAGAAGGGCATAGTGGAGGAGGTCTGCTCAGCTGGAGTCAGCAAGGAAGACAAGTGACAGAAAGGGAAAGGGCCTAGGACAAGTCGTGTCCTTCAAAACCTGGCCCAGAGGTGTCCTACTGGTAGACCACACCTCCTAGTTCCTAGCACCTTCCAATAGTGCCACCAAATTATTTTGTGAGAATGACTTAACCCATTCATGATACAGCCTGTTCTCAGTACCATCATCTTACACACCAGACACATGAGCATGGACATTTCCAACTAAAGCCATAATATATACAAAACAAACCAATACTTTACCGTTTTTAAATTCAGTGATACTAAATCCATTTAGACTATTGTTCAGCTGTTCCTATACCTGCCTCTGGGATACTTTCTGCATCTCTTCAACTATAATATCTCATTCTACTTTCTCCATGTATTTTCTTGTTTTAAAAAAGTGCATGTGTGTGTGTGAGAGAGAGTAAGAGGTGTGTGTGTGTGCACCTGTTAGAGTGTATGAGTAAAGGCACAAATAGAAGTGAGAGAAAAGCCTTGGTAATGTCCTTATCCTCTACATTGATTCAGGACATTTGCTTGCTGTTTATATGCCTAGCCACCTGGTCCCCAAACTCTGACAGTTTTCCTGTTTCCATCTCCTCATCTTGCTGTAGGAGCTCTGGGCCTAGAGCTGTCCACTACGGCATCAGCTTTGAAAGAGCTCTGGGGACCCAGTCTCAGAACCTCATGTTTAAACAGCAAGTACTTAACCCACTGAGCCAACCTCCTATTCTCAATTTCTTCATGGGTCTGCCTGCTCTAGGTGCCCCATATAAGTAGAATCAAATCCTATTTGCTTCTTTTGTAATTGTCTTATTTCACTTTGGATAATGAGCATAAGATACGTTCATATCAGGGCATCAGTCAGATCTCTTTGGATAATGTGCATAAGATACGTTCATATCAGGGCATCAGTTAGATCTCCTTGTGTTTTATGAGAGAACAATATTCTACTGCAGGTACATACTATATTTTGTTTATGTGTTCATCTGCTCCATCCTGGGTAATTATATCTACCATGCATAATACGGCTAGGAACATGACTGCTAGACATATATCTTTTCAATGTCCTGCTTCCAAGGGTGTATATGTGTCTGTCTGTCTTTCTGTCTGTCTGTCTGTCTTTCTGTCTCTCTCTCTGTGTGTGTGTGTGTGTGGTGTGTGCTCACGCGCGTGTGTGTGTGTAATGCTTTGAGAAGTCTGCAATGACTGTATCATTTTACTTTTCTACCAGAAGAATAATAAATGATCCCCAATTTTTCTACATTCTCACCAAAAACTTCCTGGTTTTTGCCTTGTTTCATTTTGTAATGTCACCCTAATAGTTGGGTCATGCGAGGCTTTCATTTATCTTCTTCATTAGTTATTTTTCTGTTGTTGTGACAAAACACTGTTACCAAGGCAACTTACAGAAGGAATGGTTTTATTTAGGCTTATAGTACCAGAGGGATAAGGGCCCATCACTGGGAAGTGGCCAGCATGATGATAAGTCTGGTAGCTGGAGCAACAACCAGAGAGCTCCCATCTTGAACCACACGCATGAAGCAGAGAAAACAAACTAGTTGTAGGCAAAGCTTGCACTCTCAAAACCTAGTTCTAGGGACACAATTCCTCCAGGCAGGCCACACCTCTAAAACTTACCCAGTGCTAACAAGTATGGCTCAAGTATTCAATTAACCGAGACTATTGGATATATTTATTATTCAACCACCACATATTCTAACACTAGTGTGTGTGTGCCTTCATGTCTTTGCAGGTGCAATTGCATGTGTATACATTCATGTGTGTGCACATGTATGTGTGTATACATTCATGTGCGTGCACATGTAAGTGCATACACATTCATGTGCGTGCACGTGTAAGTGCGTACACATTCATGTGTGTGCACGTGTAAGCGGGTACACATTCACGTGTGTGCACGTGTAAGCGGGTACACACTCATGTGTGTGCACATGTAAGCGGATACACACTCATGTGTGTGCATATGTAAGTGTGTATGCATTCATGTGTGTGCATATGTAAGTGTGTATGCATTCATGTGTGTGCACATGTAAGCGGGTACACACTCGTGTGTGCACATGTAAGTAGAAGCTTGAGCCATCTACATTCCTTCTCACCGAGGAACTGAGGAAAATGTTTTCTATCTTGAGAGATCAGCGATGTGCCGTAATTTGCCAGTCAATAAGGAAGAAAACATTCATTTAAAGAAATAGGGGTAGAGCGTTGTCATAGCCCTAAACAGTTGTCAGAGTGTTTAACACACAGAGTGTCTTTATATGCATGGTTAGTGGGACATGTGTTACAATAGCAGAATAGACAATGGGGAAGTTTACAGTAAGGCTAGAGAAAGAAGTCAAGGAGAAAAACTATGGAAGTCCCTTCCTAAACTTCCTTTTCTGAGTCACACACGGCTAACCCAACATGTCCCCGGGGCACTCACTATATCTCTACCGTTAGCCACATTCCATGGTTATGGGCACCATTGTCACACATCTCCACCTGGACAATACACCGTGTGACTCTGAGGACTAAAACACAGCAGTGTGACCGAGGCACCAAATTTCAAAACTTCCCTAATAGTAGAAAAGTCAAAATTCAAACTGGTATTTGTGTCAGTGTGGTGAGGTTTTTAGGCATGCTCGAGATCTCTCGGCCGTGGTTCTGACTTTTCCAACTGTAAGCCAGTAAAATGTAACGGAAAAGCAAATTCAGCACACAACTGAACACTGCTATAAATGAAAACTAAGGTCTGGATAATGTTTTGGGGGTGGTTATGGGTTTATTTGATAATATTTTCACCAGTGCACTTAAATAAATTATTGATATTAATTTTACTTACAATTAAGTTGCCTTGTAGAATAGATGTTAGAAAATAGCAGTTACACACATATATGACTCATTTTGTATTCTGTTGAATAGCACCGGCCCAGATTATATGTTCTCTTGGGGAAGAATAAGGACCACTCATTTATTGAAAAAATTCAAAACATTCAGTAGGTATCATCCATTGACCTAAGCATTAATTTAGGATACCATTAGCTCTTCTTCCATTCAATCATTAACTCCTTTTTTTTTTTTTGAAAACTTTGTAGACCAAGTGGGCCTAGAATTCCTTAGATAGCCAGGATGACCTTAAACTCCTGAAATTTTCCTGAATCCACCTCTGGAATTCTGGATTAGAGACATGAGCTCCCAAGCTATGATTCCTTGAATCTTTATTTTGAATTAAGTATTATCATTATGTACTGTGTGTATGTCTTTATGTCTATTTCCACAAAGCAATTAATTTAGCTGCTCTAAATCACAATATTTCATATGATATCATTCGAATGTATGCCGAAAGCCAATGCAATAAGGAAATCCAATATAAAGAGGAAAGCACTGTTGGTATTTTGTTTTGATTTTCCTAAAAGTAGGCCATAAACAAAAATTCAAGTAGCCAGCTGGGAATTTGGAAGTCACCTGAGAAAACCTGCATAAAGGTGGAGAGATTTCATAAGAAAATAAAGTTAATCAAGACTGTGGTGTTAGAGGCCACCAGAGGCCACCGCTCGTCATCGCCATCAATATTCAGTTCATGCTCTCAGAGAAGACAGAAACAGAACGGCCACACTTCATGCCCAAAGGCAGCAGAAGCAGGAGTAAGGGGGAAGCAGTCTCCTGACGACCGCTCTCTGTAGGTGATTTCTCTGCAGCAGGGAGCTTTCCACTGCTGGGGAGACTGTGAGCCATTTCAGAATAGTCCATCTAACCGGGAGAGAGATGCGATGTGGGGACTCCAACTGATTTCAGGCACTCAGACAGCTGCTTCTTTACGTGGGCAGAGCCAAGGAGGTGCACGCAGGCAGTGGAAGGTCTGCCGGGTATGCATTGAAATGGCCAGGTCCAAGGAGTTCTGCGTGATGAACCCATCCACAGTGTGCAGCATCAGCGAGGCTGGAAAGGCCAGAGGATGAAATGAAAATCGGAACCTGCAGAAAAAGAAAAAGAAACAAAGTCAGAGGGCACAGAATCTGAGGGAAGACATCTTAACAAGGCGTGGGTGGTGGTTTTGAGCATTCCCGCATCCTTGAGCACTGCACAACAGAACGTTAATTGTGTGGAGCCGCTCTCAACGTGGGACACGCTAAGCTGATAAACTTTGTGACATTCCTGGCATTTGAAGAACAAACCCTGCTTTTCCTACTAACTCTGGATTCTGAGCAAACTAAAACTTCCTTTTTCCCCTCTTAGAAACATTAGTCCTTGAGATCTGGAATGAAAAGGAGGCAAAGAGGTTGCGTTTCTGTCCACTGCTGGCATGCCGTGATCCATCTGTTTCAGTGGACAAAGACTTGCCCAGAAAGACAAACATTGTACGTACCCACTCATAAGTGGCTTTTTGATATAAAGCAAAGAAACACCAGCCTATAGGCTACAACTCCAGAGAAACTAGACAATGAAGAGGATCCTAAGAGTGACATACATGGATCTACATACGAAGGAGGAAAAACGAGATCTCCTGGGTAAACTGGGAGCATGGGAGTCATGGGAAAGGGTAGGAGAGGAGAGGGAAGGAAGGGAGTTGAGGGGAGAAAAATGTATAGCTCAATAAAAACAATAAAAAAGAAAAATCTTCTTGAGATCTTGGAGTCTGGAGGTTTGTAAAATAAAAGTACACATATTTTGCTAAAAAAAAAAAAATCACAGTGGTTGGCTTACCTTTGGCCCAATCCCAATTTTACCTGGCACTCCTACATCAGAACATACTGCAGCGTTCCCAGGAGGACTAATGTGATACAGATTACAGGAAGACAATGGTGAGTGACCCTGCCCTGACACATCTGGAGGAGTATCTGGTGTGCTCTCTTTGTTCTCGGTTCATTCATGAAGTTGGCTTCTGACAACCCTTCATGCACATTTACTCCTCATCATGTTGCTCTTCCCCAGGTAGGAATTAGAAGCTGAATTGTGCCAATGGACAGGTGACACACTCTTACACTCTGGGATCCATCAGGGTCCTAAGAGCCAGAATCTGTTATTCTACAAATGCCAAGGATTTTTTTTTCTATCTTTTCCTATGCACGGAAATGACATGATGGGAATGTTGGATGAGCCACACATGCGTCATTTATGGGAGAATGCATTATGTTAGATATGACTATAGAACACAAAGAACTTTAATCGGATGCCATGAAACAGTTTCTCAGCTTCCTGTTTGAGCTCACATGGTGCAGGGCAGGGCGTGTCTACAGTGGGGCTGTTGGATTAGGTGATGGTGCTCATTGCTCTGGACCATTCTTGATGTATACAGAATAGCGGAGAATCTCTTACCTGAAGAAAAGCCCAGGTCCTTAGAGAACAATGCCCCGAGTTGTACACACAACCTTAGTTTTTAAGAGTAGACACAACAGAATCTTAATGCACTCTCTCTGAATAACTTTTCCCGAATGGTGATGAGAACATAGCAAAATCATGTACAATTTAAGTCACTGTGAGAAACAGCTTCTGCAAAGTTGCGAGTCGAGTCGGAACACTAGGATATGCACTGTTTTCAGAAGAAAGAGTTATAATTCAAAGCAGCATTGTGCGGTATGTACTGTTTATCTCAGATTAAGTGTCTGACTTAAATCAAAGAATCGATCAAACAGGACAATCGCGAGATGAACAGCTCAGCAGTTGGGTCCTCAGTGAGCTGGGTCAACAGGGGAATGACGCTGTAGAGAAACATGGTGAGTGGGCTTTGGTCCCCAAACCCACATAACGGAGGAAGGAGAGAACTGACCCCCCCCCAACACTGTCCTCTGACCTCCAGAAGCGCACATGACAGAAGTGCCGCCTTCCTTCTACGTTACAGGCGTACTCAACAATGATAATCATTTAAAAAGAACACCACCGATGAGGCAAGGAAACGCAGCGCTGAAGTTAGCGGCCTTCTTGCTCTTGGTGGCACTTCCAGAGGTGACCTCAAGGAACAAAGTTTGTTTTGAAGGCATTTGCAATAGAGCCCATAAGTTTATCCTGTTTCCAGGATCATAAAAATGAGAGACTCTCTTAGGAGAACTCCACATAGGGCCTGGGACTGTATATAGCTCAGTTGCCTGAGTGTTTGTTTGCCTGGAATGCATGATTCCCACTACCACATACGACTCGGCATGGGGTGCACTATAACCTGTGCACTCAGGGTTTGGGGCAGAAGGATCAGAGAGGTCTTCACAGTCATCCTCAGCTACATAGTGAGATCAAAGCCAACCCAGTTTCTGAAAGCCCATCTTGGAAGCAAACAAAATAACCAATCAAAAAGGGCAAAAACAAAAGTCCCCAAATATACAAATCTTTAGTTACTTGTTCGGTGAGGATAAAAAATTATAATCACTTTCAATAGGAAAAGAATATTAATTAATATGGATGAAAACAGGCATTTTACATTTCATTTAAAAACATAACCTTTGGCCCGAATCACTGCATCTGCAAGGAGACAGGAAGAAGAGGGCTCATCTCCCCGGTGTTTTACTCTGCCTCTTCTACCCGGACACTGTTTAGTATTGGACCTTCTGTAACCTACAGCCCAACTTCTACACTCCATCAGGGCTCAGTTCTGGCTCCCTCTCCTCTTCTGTATCGTTAAGAGAGGTTACTGTGTCCCTGTACTTCCTCTCTAGCCAACATCTCTGCATTTCAATAGACTTCTAGAAATTACACATTCTACCAAAGGAATCATTCAGAAGGTGTGTGTCGAAGGGAGCCTACCAAATCACAGCAAAGTATCTTGGAGAAGGCTGGTCTTTCTAAATCCTGGACACATCCCACGCAGCCCTGCACTGGTGATTTTAGACTAGGGTTTCCCAAGGCATCTGTGGCGAACTTTTAGTTCTTTTAATTGTTGTAGAGAAAGATGAGTTTGCTTGATCAAACAAATGGGGAGAGTAGTTAGCAGAGCGTTATTCCTTCGAGCATCAAATAGACTTTAACAGAGAAGAACCCCTAGGGAGTGATGTAATAATGACCAGGGTCAGGACTTTGTCCATTTCTAAATTACCACTAGCCTATTGACACTTCATGAATGCTGGCAGAAGACATGAGATCCTTAAGTCAGAGAGGAAAAATCTTTATGACAGCGTGACCACTAGACTATGTGTACATCCTGGCTCCCCTCACCTCCCAAGATCCACAAGGCTACGTAGAAAGACAGTGAAGGGATGCTGTACCAGACGCTAAGAAATTCTCCCTTGACTTCTGAGGATGCAACTGTTTTCTAGCAATCCTGCTCTTGTCCCGGAAGGACACTTTATGTCTTGGCTCAGGGTCACTTACTGCAAGATTGCTCATTGAAAATAAACGGTAAGGGGGAAAGGAAAAGAATTCCCGAGTGCTGTGCTGCCGACACGCTATGATGTTGGCAGGAACACCCGACAACACTCACATCCTAGGTGTCTTTCAGTAGAAAACAACTACATTAATTTCCTTTAGCCATGAATTTCTAATATACTTGAACGGATGATAGCATTCAGTGGAGTTTATTTTGGGAACAATTGATTCCTATCTGTTGACCCATGATGGGTCCGCCTTTCACTATAGGTTCTATGACAGGTTAAGGGAGCAATATACAAAGGGGAATATTTCCCCATGAGCCCAGGCAGACAGATCTCTGCTCCCAGGATTCACCACCTTCTTCTAGTCAATTTGTCTTTGGGCCAAGTCTGGGCCTCATGTATATACCACCATCAAGACAGGGAAATGACTTGTAAGACCAAGTAAGACTGGCTGTGGAGTTTCCAGGCATCCCTTGTAACTCGCACGATTTAGACGCCTGCTGCGCGAGCTCTCTTGCCATCAGCCAATGGCTTTTGAGATACCAGCCCACTGGGGCGTGGTTTCATTTTTAAAAAGTGGCAGCAGCTCTCTGCTCACTCTCTTGCTTCCAGCTCCCATTCTGACTGCTAGACTCTGTTTCCTGTTTGCGACCAGAGGACTGTGGTTTGGGACATTGATCTGTAAGTTTTATCCCCTCCAATAAATGACCCCCATTAATCAAACTGGTGTAAGATTGTTTTGCATCTTTAGATGCCTTCTGAGTGGAATTTCCACTAGACTTTTAAGGATCACTTACCTTCCAGCAGCTCCATCCCATTCTACTTGCCCACTTTTCTTTCTGTAAATGTGAAGGGTCTTTGAAAACACAGTTCACTTGATTTGCTCCAGGGTGCAGCTCTATGAAACAAAGAAGATAGTAACTTTGTGTAATAATTTTGTGCATTTCATTAGCCCTTTTTCATTTTACTTCTGAAGTTTTATTGTGATCACTACCAACCATGGGGTTATTTTTTTTTATGTGTGTGGGTGCATGCGTATGTGTGTGAGACCAGACGGCAATTTTGGGTGGCATTCTCGGTTTGTGTCTTATTTCTATTTTTTGAAACAGGACCTCTCACTGATCTGAACCCTTCTGAGAACATAGACTGGGTGGCCTTTCCCTCTGCTACCCCAGTCTGGGATTACAAGTGGGCCTCACTACCTACACCTTTTTTTTTTATTATTAGGGGAGTCGAGGATCATGCTCTGGTCACTCTGTTTGCAAAGCAAGCACTTTACTGAATGGTAGGTATATCATCCTGACCCTATGCGGGATGCTTTTGAAAATTATTTTTTTTTCTATTTCCCACATTTGTTTCTTGCCTCCATGACTCCAGGTTTGGTGCCATTTCAATGTAATTAACAGGTATATTTCCTTTCCTTTGCTGCAGAACTCTGATGTTTCCCACTGTCGTGTTCATTTCTTCAATCTTCGCCAGAGGGTTCGCAGCCCGGCTCTCACCCACTTCCTGAACTTTGCCGGAGCAGCTTCACCAACCACTGCTTTCGCCACTGTTTTTGTTTTTCCTGTGCCCACATCGCTTCTTTTTCGTCGGTAAGTTGTGCCATTGTGCCATGATGAACAGCACAAGCCGGCCTTCACCATCTTTGCTTACACTTCCACCAAATATGACATTCCGTTTTCTTCCTTCCTGGCAGGCTTTTATAAACCAGGACTCTTATCTTTTAACCATGAAGGTATTTTTGAATGTTTCCACCACAGGTAGAACTCATAAGGATATAGAGATGGTTGCACTGATGTAAATATTGTACAACAGATACAAATACCGAAACATCACACGGCATCCTATAGGACCTATAAATTTTCTTCTTCTGTCTTACTTAAAGGAATGAACTTGAAATATAACCCCTTCACTTGGATGCCACATGACATGTGCTAGTTCCTGGGGTCTCTCTGTAGACTATTTTACACTTCCATATTGATATTGTGCTTAATTACGGTTGCCGTATGATGCTCCCCAGAAATTACGGATCTTGACATCTGTTTGCTCACCTTACACCCCCGTAACTTCTATGATAAATCATTAGTCATGAGTGAGTACCATACATTGTGGGGCCGTGTCTCAATTTCCCTGGTGGTGATCAATGCCGGCTGTCAGCTTTGTAGTCTTGTACCCGGGTTCTTCTCTGCCGTTTCTTCCCTTGGCTACTGGGCTCTGTGCAGCTGCACGGCTGCTCTGATTTGAGCAGCATCGCATTTCCACCCAAACGACCGACCCGGCTGTACTGAGAGGCAACCTCACTAGCGTTAGCATAGAGGTGGCTAAACAGGCAGGTCATCCATGGCCTTCTGAGTGTCCCATCAAACACAAAGAGTCCACCGTCCCTGGATCTGTCCAAGGGAAGACATTTTTTCAGTAGGACTCACTGCTGTGGCCTCAAATCAAACAATCTTAGTTTTCAGGAAATTTTATTTTTGGAAGCAAGAGAAATTCAAACAGCCTCAGAAATTTATGCTTTGATAGTTTCATGGGGAGAATTATTTTTAGTCCTGGTTTCTCCAAGCCTTCCTACTCTCCCACTCCCCAAAGACAGATGAGTTCTAGAAATAGGAAATTAGTCAAGAGGAGAAAAAAAACCTTTCCAGTATGTGCATTCTCTGCAGCTATACATGAGAATGGTTTAGTACTTCTCCCTGCAATGAGATAAGATAAAATAAAATAAGTAGTCTGTGGTGTCAATAGTTTGAGAGTAGTACAAAGATTCCACAGAACTGCTCTGTGCTATTCAAAAGAGGTCAGTGCACCAACAACGAGGCTTATTGCCCTGTTCTCCCTGGGTTTTCATTCTAAATAGAGAAAACCAATAACAGTCGACGAAATAATACTACATAATCCTAAGAACTAAGGAGAAGATTAAGCAAGAAGAGAGAGAGGAACCCACAGGGAGATACAGATGACATGGGGAAAAAAGTGCCCACTGAGAAAATGATTTCAAGATAGGGACGTTAAAGTAGGTGAGGGAGGGATGGGCTGGGGAGGTCTTTCTCGGGAGAAGGAGCAAGACAAAGGCCTTTGGGCAGAATTGTGTCTGGCAAAGGCCAGAGGAAGCAATATCAGGAAGTGAGCAAGGAGGCCACAGAGCAGAGATGCAGGAGATGTGTGGGAAGAAAGCCGGGAACCTTAAGGCGATCCAAGGTCACTGTGAAGATGCTGCATTCAGGCATGTTGGCCCACACATGCGGTCTCATCTCTTTGGAGTCACAGGCAGTTTGGGGCCAGGTTAGATTGAACTACACAATGAATCTCTATCTTGAAAAGCAAAAATAAAGAAAAAAACAACAAAAGGATGTCGTGAGCCAGTGAGAGCCCTCAGTGGGTAAAGGCACTTGCTCACAATCCTGATGACTAAGTTTGACCTCCAGGACCTACCGGCTAGAAGAAGAAAACAGATTCCTAAAGGTTTTCCTCCGACCTGCTCGTGTGTCCCATGCATGCATACACACAAAACGGTAAAGGCACTGGCGAGTCTTACGTTGACCCGGCGCAAGCAAAAGTCAACAGAGAGGAGGGAAGCTCAATTCAGAAAACACCTCAAGAAGATGGGGATTTTAGGCAAGTCTGTAAGGCATTTTCTTAATTAGTGATTGACGGAGGAGGGCTCAGGCCATTGTGAGTGGGGCCAACACTGGGCTGGAGGTCCTAGGTTCTATAAGAAAGGAGACTGAGCAGGCCACGAAGAGCAAGCCAGTAAGCAGCCCTCCTCCATGGCCTCTGCATCAGCTCCTGCCTCCAGGTTCCTGCCCTGTCTGAGTTCCCATCCTGACTCTCTTCAGAGAAGGGCTACAGATGCGGAAATAGAAATCCAATAAACCCTTCCCTCCCCAGGTTGGTGTTGGGTCACTGTGTTTCGTCACAGCAATAGAAACCCTGACTAAGACAGGGAATAAAGCTGTAAAAGGAACGATATATAAGGACATCTTCCACACCTCTACAGTTTATACCGTATCAGAGAGGAAAATAACAAGAAATCAAAAAGCAAAGAGCAGGGCCCTCTGAAGTCATGGTTTGGGGTTCTCAGACACTCTGGGGGGTCTTCTAGGGAGGAATAACATTCATGTTGAAATGTAGCCATCCCATCCCGAGTCAGGTAAGTGGAGATTAGGCCCTGTCTGTGTAGGACAGCAGTGAACTACAGCTCCAGCTGAAGCATTTAGAATACACAGGCTTGCTATGGACCCACCAGTGATTGACAAGCAGGCTCGTGATTGACAAGCAGGCTCGGGATTAAAGCAAAGAACAGGAGGGCTAGTGTGGCGATGTGAAGCTGGAAAGATGGAGGGCAGCTATACTGCAAAAGGTAGTGAAGATTACATCAGAGTTCACACTTACCTGAGAACTAAAGGGAGCCAGCGATTACTGCTAGGGAGACTAATGGTCAGGTGTATATTTTTTGAAAGGTCACTCTTGATAAAGAGTAGGGAGCCCACGGAGAGGAGCAAGGTGTGATTAAGTGGAGGAGTTACCACCATCCTGAAGTGGGCCAGGGAACAGGCCACACTGCTGGTAGCTTGGAGATTGGAGGGGTGTGGGCACACCTGAGTCTTCTAGGACCGGGAGTAGCAGGGATTGTGAGATTGCCTGAAGGTGGCATCACTGATGGGAGAGGTTAAAACAGGAAAATATTGAGGACGTCATGTTTCATGTTTCTGGCTCAGCCCACTTGACTCATGGTCATACCATTGACACTGACCGTGGCAGAAAGAACAAGGTCAGAGATGGCTGGAGACGCTGGGAGCTGCTATTGATTTAACTCCAAGCACTATTTCCTGCGTTTTCTTTTTTGGTACTCTCTCACCCACTGGGAACTTTAGAGATAATCCAATCATATGTCATTTCTTGGGTGAATTAGTTTAATCTTCACGCTTTGACAGAGGAATTTTAGTTCCAGGCAACAGCCCCTGCAGATAACGCGTCGGTGTTTTGGAGCTCGGTGATTTCACACAACAGCCCGAAGGGCGCAGACTTTTCTAAAGCTGAGCACGTGGCGCCATCTTCGGGACAGTTTGGCAAACCCTCCTGAACTGAGCTGGCTGCTAGGCGAGCCTGTCACATTTGAACACTTTCTATCCAGAGCGAGTCTCCATCTTGTTGGGTAATTAAGCGGGGAACAATGTTTCTCTCAGGTACAGCTGTGCGAGCCGAGCCTTGGTCTTCGCAAGGACTGAATTTTAACACCGGACGCAGGAAACAAGGCAAGCAGATTCGCCTCCAGAATCTTTCTAGTTTTGTGTTTGCGATGTGGTGTGGAAAGGCTGCATGAGGAAATTAAGGCAGCCCGCCTGCAGGTTTCTGCCTCCCTGCTCAGCTGCTATGCAGCTGCCTGGCTCCTTATTCAGAAGCTGTTACTGCTTTAAACAGTAGCTAGGTAGAATCTAACTTACACAGTAGAATGAGTTACAAATGCTGGGAATATAAACACTGGGGGGTGGGGAGAAGTCATTTGGTTTGGAAAACGTAATCTCATAAATGTATACAAACTTCAATTTGAAAATGAAAGGCTGCAAATAAGCCATCACTATTCTACCCAGAGCAAACTGCACAAGGCGACTGACGCATTGAGAAGCTAATCATTTGACTATGGTCTCACATGCGGCCAATGAACCGGCAGAGCTAAGTTCTATCCGCCAAATTCTCTCTTTAGAATTCACTGTCCTGATGAAACCTTCCTCCTAGTCTTTACGCAGAAGGCATCCATTGTGGCCCACTCCTGGGATTAAGACTCAGTTAAAGCCAGCAGAAGTTTGAAGTTGAGGTCTGTAGACAGACTCTAACAACTCTCCTCGGTTGTGAATTCCTCTCCTCGACTCTCAGTTGTTCTGCTGTACTCATGGCTTGGACCGGGACACTCTCACAGGAGGATTGTCTACAGATGTGATAAAGGAAGCCTTCGAGAGGTTGGGCATCACAGAGACCACCGTCTGCACAGCTGGAGGACGACCTCTTCCCTGATCATAGTCTGTTCTAGATCAAGCACAGAGATAAAGAGCCAGGGTCCCTGCAAACGAACTAAACAGTGTATGCTTAGAGTTGTTCTGCCCCTTAAGAAGAGACAGAAACTAGTAATGTATTTCATACTGGAAGAGCCACTTTTTACACTTCCAGTTAATTCTCCTATAAATATGATCTTCTTGATGAGAGTGAGCTCACGTTTGATGTGGAAAGTCCTTCTATACAGAAAGACTATGTGTTGTTTTTATTGGTTGATGAATAGAGAAGCTGCTTTGGGCAGTGATAGGGCCGAATAGAGGTGAGGGGGTACACTAAGCTGAACACTGGAAGAAAGTAGGCGGAGTCAGTGAGTCCCCACATAGCAGCCAGAGACAGACGCTGTAGAACCTTGCCGGTAAATCAAGAGCTTCGTGATAAAATATAAAATAATGGAAATGGGTTAATTTAAGGTAAGACTTAGCTAGCAATACACTTAAGCTATTGGGCAAGCAGTGTTGCAATGAATATAGTTTCAGTGTGATCATTTGGAGTCTGGGCGGCCAGGAAGGAACCAGCAGCCTCCGACTACATATGTTCAATGGGGATCAGAGAATGTTGTCATCTGCTGGCCCCACTGCCCCATGTGGGACCTTGCTCAGCACGGTGGGGTGTTGTACCAGAGTACTCTAGTGCACTGGTCATCTCAGGACGACTGCACTTGCTCATCCTGCCTCCCTCCTGGCAGCGTGCTTTCTCCTGTAGGCTCAAAGGGCACTGATCGTTGTGTTCTTGGCTTTGGGTTCAAAACTGAGTAGCTCCTGACCTTTTGACCTCTTCGGATTTGCTGCTGTTGTTGGCAAAGTCCTTTTTATAAAGTTTTTCTTTGGTGGAAATTTTTAAATGGCTTATATTTTATGAGGATCATGGTGCTAGTTTCAACAGCTTACACTCTTTGAGTGAAAAATGTATCTTGTAAGCGATTGGATCTCAGCGCTATACTTTTTATATATCCATTTGGTAGTTTGGTAACATCCAACTGGGCGTTCCATTCTTCAAGGGGGAATTTTGTTCCTTGAAATCAAAGCAACTACACATCGGTTTCTCAAGGGAATTACCACATAGCAAGCACAACCACAAGGAATATAGAAATACCCTGCACATGAACGTGAATGTGCTGACATGAGCAGCACCAAGGCAAGATTATTGGATATGGTTTATAACCCTGGCTTTGCTAAACTAAGCAGATGACAGCTTCTCAATAAAGACTTGCCATAAGCAAGTCCTAAGATTCAGCATACAATGGTGAAGTTTGTTGTTTGGTTTTGCAAACACCCAGGCGAAAGACATAGTGTACATTTAGGTTGAATATCTAGACCAAAGGCAAAGTTTCATGTCTTCAGAAGAAGGGAAACAAAGAGGTGCATTAACTTCCATAAATCATTTAATATTTGGGGACAAGTATTCCTTATGTCCTAGTAAGCAAGAAAAATATGGCAGCTCCGTCTAAGGATCCTCTTTTTTGAATGAGCAAAATGTCCATTCTTAACATGTACATAGGGAAAGTATTCATGAAGATGCAGACTTAAGTGCTAGGGCACTGCCATTTCAAACAAAGACTATGCCCAAGAGACACTTATGGGAAAGTTGAAATATCAATTTATAGCACTCCTATGGTGGTTTGAATAAGAATGACCCCAGAGGCTCTTACAAGCATGGCCTTGTTGAGCAGCTGTGTGGTGCAGGAGACTTGTCTGTTCAGTCAATCATGTTTTAAATAAATGCTGATTGGCCAGGTAGGAAGTATAGGTGGGTCAACCAGACAGGAAGTAGAGGCAGGGCGAGGAGAAGGTCTGGGAAGCAGGAAGCTTCCCTGGCATTCCTGAGCAGACCACCAAGGAGGCAACAATGTAAGCTGCCCAGCTGAGAAAAGGTACCGAGCCATGTGGCTAACATAGATGGGTTAATATAAGTTATAATAGCTAGTAAGAAGCCTGAGATAATGGGCCAATCAGTTAATAACCTAATGTAGACTTTCTGTGTGATTTTCTTTGGGACTTGCCGGCAACATGCCTAAATGTATATGAGAATTAATAAAATCATATACCTTTAGCCACCTGGAATTAAAATTTACATTTCTCTCTGGCAATGTAACTCAGAAGTGTTTCCAGGGCCAAACAGAAGAAGTCAAGACATACTCGGAGCTTAATGTAAAATGTTTCCAGTAAGGCATTCACTGCCCTGGTGCCTCTGACCCAGAGGCCAACTGCGGACCAGGTTGGGATGCCCATGCTTTCTGCTTTTGTATGAGTGAGGATGTGGACTCTGGACCGGGAATCTCAGCTCAAAGCTGAGTTATATTGCATCTCTGTTGTGTGAGCTTCACTGACTGCCTATTGTTTTTGCTTGAATTCCTTCATTTTTTAAAAGTAGAAATAAAATAATTCCAGTTACCTCTTCACTGGGCATGACTAAAGAAATAATATTAAACAATCAGCTCAGTGCCTGGCATTAATAAGCACTCAACGCCTTCTCGCTTCACAACAGTGATTCTAAAATGTTTTTTTTCCAATTATTCATGAAATTATTGCTATAAAATAGGTCACTTTGTACCGGAGCTTCCAATTAACAAAGCAGAGAATACTGTTACCATTGAATCAAAATCGAGGTGACTAGTTACATCAAAGATGGCAAACTGGTCACCAGAGTTATGTGGCTACTTCCTTGGAAGCAGAGTGTCTGAATTTATAAACTAGGACCCTTCATTGCTGACTGAGCAAGGATCCCTTCAGCAAGAACTCAAGACAAAATGAAGCTAAGAGCTCTAGGCTAATGCTTTGCATGCAATTGGATACTGCCCGTCAGTTTCAGGTCTATTGTGAAATATGTATTTATCTAGAGGTTATAGGAAAATAAATTTAAAACATTTAGAATGCTGAGACTCAGGTGGCAAAGGGCTTGCCTTGAAGGTATGAGAGTCTTAGATTCGATCTCCAACAGCGTTCTTTCAGCAAGGTAAAACGGTTTCTTTCCTACAGTCAGTGTCTTCTAAAGGAAATGTATCAAATGGTTTTTGCAGACATTTCATACCTTTGTGTGGATGCCATCAAATGACAGATGCTCTCATTTTCGGGTGGAGTAGCTGTGGAAGGTGTAACTAAAATGACCAGGTCTAGATTTAGATGTTATGGTTCTTGTGTGACCTCAGCGAAGCTGCCGAGTGGTCTAAGTCTTGGTTTCTCATCTACACAGTAGAGATACAAACACTGTCTGTGGACTAGGTTTGTGATAAGGGTCACAGCTTCTGTCCATGTCAAATACACTGCTCTTTTGTGTATAATTAAATAGTAAGTGATGCTTACAATGCTACAAAGGATTCACTTTTAATTATTTATAAGTTATCCATCACTTTAGAGAGACTTAGCTACGATGTCCATCCAGAGATTCTGCTATGAGGGGTAGGCCTTCCATTTGAAACAGCAGTGAGGAACAGTGTGGGAGCAAGTGTCTGAGTCTGTATGACTGAAGAAGCTCACCGCATGACAATCTCTGCGGCTCCTAAGGAAAGCAGGTCACAGTCTGGTGGGCTCAACAGAGACAAAGCTGAAAGGAAAAAGAACTGACAAATGGAAAGAAGGGGATAATGAATAAAATAAAAGGTAAGGTTTCCTTTATGGGAAAAGAACCAAGGATGTGCATGGGAAGACAATGAAATAAGTGGTTATGGGAGCACAAGGTTTCCATTGACACTGTGCCAGTTTTAATGATCCTAGAGGGCTGTCACATGCACAGCCTGAGACACAAGCAACGCCATGCTAAGGAAGTATTTCCTGTTCATGTTGCACGGAGGTGCAGTGGGTCCTGGCCCAGCTTCTCTCTTCTGTCTGGTTTTCACTTATTGATCTTCCTATGCAGAGCCCACAGGCCACCTTGAAGGCATGTCTGCTCCAATCAGCCTGGAATATTGGGGTAACAGGCTCCTACAGGACCCAGACCTGCAAGTGCTCACCGTTTGTCAGATTGTTTACCAGTCTGAACCTAATGTTACAGATTTATCCACAGCTATCCCTATGCAGAAGAGAAAAGATACGGGTTTTGATGCACAGAATAGCTTCTGCCTCTGTTACTATTATACATAATAAATAGGCTGTTTTTCTTACTGTAAACCAATACAAATTCAAAATCCATCTAGGAACAAGAGAAAATGAAATTGTGTCCGGAAATCTGGGGATAATTGGACTAGCTCTGTAGGAGGGTCCATCTTTATTTCTGTTACTCTCATTGGTTGAATAAAGGACTGCCTGGCCTATAGGAGAGGACACAGCCCTTAGGTGGGCAGAGTAGACAGAGCAGAAGGCGGTGAGAGAGAAAGGAAATGAGAGAGCCACCATGATTCTGCACCCAAGATGAACGTACCTTAGAACAGTCCGGTAAGTCACCACTTTGTGGTGACATACAGACTTTTATAATGGGTTAGTTTAGATGTGAGAGCTAGCCAAGAAAAGGCTGGTGATGATGGACCAAGCAGAGTTTAAATGAATATAATTCTCATGTGGTTATTTCGAGTATAAGCAAGCAACCAGCGGCTGAGCGGGCCAGCGGCTGGGGGCTGGGAGCTGGGTGCCAGGAACACAACCTACACCTCACCACCTATTTACAACAGGCTCTATCTCATAACTACAGATTACAATGTGTGAATTAACTTTAAAGCAAAGAGAAAACCATCCTCTTCAGCATGCCCCTTCAAGATAGATGTGCAATAATAATAACCAGCACTGGGGGCTTTTAGTTTGCAGGAGGAGCCATGCTGAAAGGCTGCTGTGCACTGCCAAGTTTATGTAGGATATTAAACTGAATGCCGAATTAAGATGGCCCCAGAACTGAGACGCTAACGAAGGAGGACCATCATGAGTTCAAGACAGCATGGGCTACAGAGTGAGACTCTGTCTCAAAGAACCAAACTCCTGAACTTCAAGAAAGGTCTCAGTTGCCTAATGTCATAGAGATATGAACTGATGCTGTAGGAGAATGGTCTGCACCTGTATTTTAATAAAATGCTGATTGGCCAGTAGCCAGGCAAGAAGTATAGGCAGGGCGACCAGGCTGGAAGAAGAGGCAGGGCAAAGAGAACAAAAGAATTCTGAGAAAAGGAAAGGTCAGTTTGCAGTCATCACCTAGACGCAGAGGAAGCAGGATGAGAATGCCTCACTGATAAAAGTACCAAGCCACGTGGCTAACACAGACAAGAATTACGGGCTAAGTTATAAGAGTTAATAAGAAGCCTGAGCTAATAGGCTAACCAGTTTATGATTAAAGTAGAGCTCTGTGTGTGTTTTTCAGACTGAATGGCTGCAGGACCAGGTGGGACAGAAACTTCTGACAACAAACTGACTGAGCAAAGATGCAAACATAGATTTGACTCCCAAAGCTCTCAGGGTCTATGGCCTCCAGAGACTTTTTCTCAATTCAGAGTTTCCTCATATGCATATTTGAAATGGTGTTGCATGCATTGCTGAAAGTTTTGTTATGTATGTTAGTTCATGAGATATAATCTTTTGTGTATCACACCTTCTCAAAGTCAGAACTTAAGATAAAATTCACTTGTCGTTTCTCAAGTGTATAGGTTGACTGGACGTCATCAAATTCTGATCACTACTAGCCCATGTCTCCCACAAGTGATTGGAAGGGCTAATAAGGACTCCTCAGAATTCTAAAGGCTTGCTTATACCACCACACCCCATCTCTGATAGTCTCCCTTCTAGGACATCTCCTTATAGCCTTTTTAAAAGGACAACACAGTCTTCCCTATTGCACAGAGTCATCTTCCAGTATGGCAGGATGAATGTGGGCCCAGAGTTGTCTCAACATCACTTCTGACACACTCTATTGGCCAAAGAAGTCATGGTGCCATCTCAGCGTAAAATGTTCAGGATGGAGACTTTGCATTTTAGTGAAAGGAGTGGCAGAGAACGTGCCGCCATTCGGTCACCCACCAGGCAACAGTCTTTTTGCGTCACCATTCCACGTAATCCTTAGAGATGTACTCTGAGTCTCACAGCCTTGATGCTACAGCTAGTTCTTAGGACTTGGCAGTGGGAAATCCATAACCTATTACATTTTAGTCGGGGAAAAAAACCCTGGCATATGCTTAGGGTTCCCGTTGTGAAACCCAGTCAGCAACTTTTTACAACTGTTTCTTTGCAGAATAAATGAAAAAATGCCTCTGCATGTCTTCATGGCATTTCTGGATCTGTACTTGTTTCAGAGGTTCTCCAACTTGTTTGGGCTAAACCAGGGTACTTACTGTATATTTTTGTCTGAAAACCATGATCTGTGATACATTTTAGAATTTAGACAAAACGACAACTAAATAGTTTAAAATGAATCAATAATCCCAATGGGAAGACTCTACTATAATAAGATCTCTGTCCATTTTTTTTGTTGTTGTTGTTGACAGCTTCTAACTAAAATCTGAAATTAGCTCAACAGTGACATTAAAATGTATCTTATCCCTCTCATTTAATGTTTTTGAAGCATAGGTAGTCATATCTCACCCTAGCTATAAGATGTGGACTATGCAGTATGACTGCAGCCTCAAGTTAGTTACTACTTTAGAAAAGTATGTTAGGTATGCACACACAGGCGTGTACATGCAGATAAGCCAATATTAGGACAGATGATGAAACAATGCATCTGAATTAGTATAAAAAAATAGAACTGAATAAAAATAGGCAATTGGGTAATCTTATCAGTTCCAGGTGGGACAGCTCTCAGGGAAGGGAAGCAGATTTGTTAAGCTTCCCTGCCTTCTCTGCACTTTCATATCTTGAACCATGCACTCGCCTGGGCACCGTTGTACCGCAAGTAAGACCTTTCTCTTCTGCTAAGGCCTCTTTCTTTGACAAAATCCCTATAAAGTGATAATGACAAAAAAATTATGAGGATTAGATGCAGAAGCAAAGGCCTAGGGCATATTGTCGGGAAGATAAAGACTGCTCATTTGGGAGCTATCCGTTCCTTTTATTACCTAAGAAGAGATGGAGGGGTAATTGACATGTGGTTCTCGACAGATGTTGACAAGGGGAAAACACGTAAGCAAAGCCGTGGAGTTTTTTGCAAAGAATGATTATTACGCCTGTCTCCATGTTCCAAAACCTCGTGGGTACAATCAAATAGCCCCCCTTACCCTGAGGGCCAAACATTCATACAGATGCTGTTGGATGTATCTGCACCCGGATGAAGAACAGGATTCTAGCATTTCACAAAAAGGCGCGTGCAATAGAGGCCACTGAGGAGAGTGTGGCGTTGCTTTCCTAAATGTGATGGCTAACCTCTCCTGAAATAGATGCAGTGTTACGGAGAAAGAATTCATCCAGCAAAACTCCGTTTAACTCTCAGAGCTTGTATCTGGGTTTGTGTTATGTAATTAAGCAACTTATTGTTTTGTTCCAAAATTGTGTCCATATTTTACTTGATGAAATCACATGGCACTAGAAATATTAACAAACATGTTACTAGGGACAGCACTGCACAAGAATGAAAATTAGATTTAGAAAAGGAAGGGAAGTTTTCTCCATTTTGCCAAACATCCGGATGAAAAGTTAAAAAACTGTCAGTTGCACAGATGTTCTAGATATCCAGATGCTGTGGAGAAGAAAACACTTCATTCACTCCTCTGCTTAATTCTATATTAATTTTGTAGACAACAAAAATAATGTAAGTTATAAGTATATATTTTAAAATAGAAGCCAAGAAAAACATAGTAATACTATTTTTACAATTATCTTCAGTGTGTCCCTAGTAGAAGTCTAACAATCTTTAGGGTCTTAATGAAAGAAAAATTATCCATGATGAATAAATTATAAAAGGGATTTGGCTTCCTTTTGCATTGATCTCTTCTGGTCTAACAGACTCTATACATCACCGGTGTTTCCAAACCCTCATATTAGACTTCCACTTTTCCCCCTAGCATTTTCAAGTTCCCTTCCTCTTCCCACATTTAGTCTAGTGGCGGCTTTGTGGGTCATTCATTACCTGAGAACAGGTGCTTGTCAGAGTGAGAAGACAGCATTTTGATTTGGGGTCCAGAGAGAAGATTCTGGTAGGTCTATGCAAAATAAAAGCAGGCATTTTTCCTGTTATCCCTGGGTTGTGAATTGAACCCATACTTCCCCTGAGCAGGGCATTGGTAGATGTCATGCAGTCGTGATTGTACCCATCAGCTTAGGTGGGCTCACATATGCTCAAGGAACCCTGCAGTAACTCTCCCCTCTTCCGCGTCTATCATGGGCCCTTCCCACTAGATAGCCCAGCCGACGGAGCAGCCCTTATGGAAAACAATGGCTTTCTGATGTCAAGAAAAGGGGATGAATCATGGTGAATTAGACAAGAGCTCTTAAAACTTTTGCTCAGAGCCGCCCATGTCATTTGCACTCAGATAACCAGACAAAGCAATTGTTTTTTTGGTTTTTTCTAGACAGGGTTTCTCTGTGGCTTTGGAGCCTGTCCTGGAACTAGCTCTTGTAGACCAGGCTGGTCTTGAACTCACAAAGATCCGCCTGCCTCTGCCTCCCGAGTGCTGTGGTGCGGGACAACTCTGTCAATCATGTTTTAAATAAATGCTGATTGGCCAGGCAGGAAGTATAGGCGGGAAAACCAGACAGGAAGTAGGTGTGGCGCAAGGAGAACAGGAGAAATTGGGAAGCAGGAAGCTTCCTGGGGATTCCTGCGGTCTCCAAGGAAGCAGCATGTGTCTCTGTCCCAGCTGAGAAAAGGTACCGGCCATGTGCCTGTCATGGATGGGAACAATGGGTTAATATAACTTATGGGAGCTAGTTAGAAGCCTGAGATAATGGGCCAATCAGTTAATAACCTAATGTAGACTCTGTGTGATTTTCTTTGGGGCTTGCCGGCTGCGGGGTACTGGGCAGGACAGTAACCCCAATGAGCAGGCCCCTCATGTTACAGTGCCGGGATTAAAGGCGTGAGCCATCACTGCCCGGCTCGACAAAGCAATTTATACAGCCAAACCTGGTATCTCTGTCAAGTACCAACCTGTCAGTGGAAGGAGCCTCAGAGGGGGGGACCTGGGAGGGAGGGGCAGCACATACTTTCTTCTTGATAATTGCTTATCACAGCTATCCTTTTAAGTATGTCTGTTAGCTTAATTGTTCAAGGTACTGGTTTGAGTATGTTAAAAATAATTACTCCCTTATGACATTTTCCCTGTGCAAGACTTCTGAAATGAGAGAAACACTAATTCAGACTTTGAGGGGGTGGATAGAATCATGATGTCTTGCGTGTTACCAGATAGCTACACAGTGTTGTGTTTCTAATCATGTGTAGGACAAGAGTGAGATCAAATCCAGACTCAGAAAAAAAAATAGAAGGAAACTGATTTCTCAAGTGGAACTGGGAGAAAATTTTGAAGGAAGGATTTGTATGAATTGTTTGAATGGAAAAGGAAAGTAATAAAAAAAGATAAAGAAATTTTCAGTGCCCCCTTAACAATTTATACGTGGTATTTTATTTAATACTTAGCATATCCACCTGAGAGAAGTAATGCTTCCATTTGGAGGTAATGGCACTGATGCTTGGCTCAGATGACTTGCCCACGTTCTCTAGAAGCCATTGAACCAGGATTTTGGAAGTCTGTTTTACTTTATGTACTGAAAAAAAAGACACTGTAAGAAAGACAAGCAGGAAAAACATGCAGACAGTAGACTCTATCTGGGAGGATAGGCTAGAAGAACAGCCTGGGCATCATGCTAGACTCCTCATGAAATTCTCCAACATGAGAAAAATGAAGGAAAAGTAGCTGTCTGGAAGGTACTTTGTAATACTTTTATAAATGCAGTCTTTGAAAATTTAATACAGGTCGAATTTATTCTGGGGAAGGCCGGTGCTTCTAATCTTTCAGAGGTCATAGTTGTGGGGAGCACAAACACTCTTAGTGTATCATTGAGTGGGATGGCGTGTGGAACCAACGTTGCTTTCACTCTTGGTGGACGGATCTGTAATTTTTTTTTTTTTTTTCTTTTAAACAGATTCACTGAGAAGCACAGAACAGTGCATGAGTCTCTGGTTTAATGCATGACTTGATCCTGAAAGGGGGCACTTTGGACTTGTAAAAGATGCTGATTGGAAGTTTCAGCCACACTTTTAAAAAGCTATTCTAGCACTCTTGGACGCTGGTGTGTCTTCATTTTGTGTAAGTTCAACAGACCTTTTGGCCATGAATCTAGTCTGGATAGTGCAGTCTATAATAAGATCCATGGATGCTGCCACCATAGAACCAGTCCTATAGATCTTGTACTGGAAAGTTCTGGTTAGATGTTATGCTTTCTGGGATACATGGTAGTCATTTTTCCTAAACAGCAGGCTCAAGACTCTGCAGGAGGAATAAGAAGACCTATGGATTAGTAGGCATTATTTCTGTGATGGTGAACCATTGACCTTTCTGTGATAGAAGGGGCCCATAATAGCCAGTCTGCCTGGCAGCTTGATCTCATTAAGAAGCAGAGCCGTCCCCAATTAAAAAATGGGGAAATGATCTGAACAGAGAATTCTCAACAGAA
>JAQHUG010000038.1:6465616-6476124 GCA_028555095.1 Dicrostonyx torquatus | reverse complement strand
TTCTGTCTACTCCACCCACCTAAGGGCTGTGTCCTATCTTATAGGCCAGGCATCCTTTTTATTTAACCAATCAAAGCACAGAAATACAGAAGAACAATCCTACTCCACCTTGACCTTGTTCTAGCCTTCCTATCCAAATCGTGGTATTTCTAAGAGCATTTATGTAATAGGAAGGCACTTACAGAGTTGGGGAACATCCACCAATACAGAGGCAAGTCCTCATTAGCATCAGTTCTTGAAGTCTACAGATGGAGGGTTTCATTAGCTGCCTGAGTACCTACTGCCTGTCAAGTATGTATGATTTGCTTCATGTATGTTCTCTACATAACCTGCCTGAAGACATTCTGATAGATTCTATATTTATATTTATGTAGACACAAAGGCTCAGAGGACATAAGCAACTTGCCTGAGGCTGTATAATTGGCAAATACCTAAACACATAAAAGATTTGTTTATTTTTCATTTCAGGTGAAGAATTCTAAAATCCTTTTCTCTTTTTTGATAAAACCTAGCATTTCTAAATTGACTCTTAGCAGTTTTAGACATTTTAAATTTCAATAAATCAGACATTAAAAATATTGAATGTATAATTTCAAACTCTTGAGCAGAAATCACATTACTATCAGAGTCTCAAATATAAGAATTTGACAACTGCTGTCGGTAATTGTTAATATTCAGTGTTTATTTCAATGTACAAGCAGAGGTAGCCATTTTTACCGATAAGGAAGGGCAAAAACCAAACCAACCCTCTTCCTTGCATGGGTCATATAACCTGTTTGGGTTGGTTAATCCTGTGCTTGTGACAGCAGTTTAGCAAGCTGAGAGTGCTTATCTTTACAGCTCTTCAGCTGAAGTTGATTTTGATCTAAGAAATAAAAAGATTGGCAGAGTGCTGTCTTCACATTGCTTGGATACTCATGAAACATGATTTTATCAGATACACAAGTCAAGAAGACTTCGCTCTCAAGATCATTTGACAATTCTGTCCCAGGCTAAAATACATTCTAATAAAGAGAGAACTTATTCACCTTGTTTGGAAAATATTACAGATTTTAGTCACTTTTTATCAAAACTTTAATGTCAACTTTTTGTCATTTTTCCAAGGTTCATTTTTGGACGTATGTTTCTCTTCTAAAACATTAGACTACGATGTGGCTAATTGACCTTTGCTAAATGTTATCAGCCACCAAGCACTGTTAGAGGTGGCGTTTTGATAATGAGCTTCTGCCTTCTCTTAAATTAAAAAAAAAAAGTTACTCTTTATTTGGGGAATTACTATATTCTGGGGTTATATCGTAAATTCCAAGAAGTATCCCAAAGTTGCCTTTTAGATGAAAAAGCAATATCATATCAGCATATTTTAGATGACTTGAACAAGGAGGTAGATTTGTAGAGGGTAAACAGTAGCAGCCCGCATGGTTTAAATACATCTTTTGAGTCTGCTGGAAGCTTGCTGTGCTGTGTCACAACACAAAGGAGGCACTGAGGCCGAGCTGAGTCTCAAACCCATAAAACGGGCTCTCGGCAGTGTGAGTCACTCGGAGATAAAGGCAGCCAGTGATCTACTCGCATCCTCTTGGTGCCAGCCTGGGAAAGATTTGGGAAAGGAGCAGTGTCCTCACTTCTTTGACGATGTGGTTAAAGAAAGGCTAATTCATGAAAGGGAGAAACCCTTTTCATTTGACATTGGACTTTTTCCTAGCTCAGACTCAAACGGCATTCCTAATCACAAAGCAGTGTGCTCGTGGGCCAGAGGGATAGTGTGTGTTATTAAGACTAGGCACCCATTTTGAACGTAATAACTCTGGGGTGACTTGGAAAAAACCGGAATCGATAAATGGTCTCGTTTGACAGGCATATCCCTTCTTGCTTAAAAAGGGAAAGCAAACCTAAAATACATCAATAATTTCCCAAGCAGCTGTGCTTTGTAAGGAACTTGGCAGTTTTCATTTTTACCCCATGAATGATGCCTTGGCTGGGCTAGGATGTATGATTCAGAAATGTGTAAATTCTCCGTGGAACGTTAAGATGACAAAGTACGCTTACAGTCAGAAAGTACGTTCTAATATCTTTTCTTTGATAACTCGGTGATAAGTAAAACATGACAACAATAATGCATGGGGGAGATGACAGTGCAAGGTTAGTCTCGGTCACACACGTCTTTTTGTTGCAGAGGAACGATTGGGCAAGGATGCCGAGATCTTCCCAGACGTGGAAGGAAAGAAATAAGATGAGATTCCTAATGTTAAACCTTTAGGAAGGGTCTGTCCTTAACCCTGACCTGAGTCTTAGCACTTAGCAGGTAATACCTGCGGTAGCTACTACTCTGTCTCCCCTGGCTAGCTCCTCATTTGGAAAGCACAAACCTACGCTGGTGGCTATTCCTGCCCTCCAAAATTTGCTTCATGGGGGAAACTTGAATGTACTTCATGATCTCCTTTAGAGCAGCCCTGTGATTGGCCTTTTGGCTGCCAGTTTTCACAAGCTAAATAGCATTTTAAAACTCTCACTAATGTCCTCCCATCAACAGCCAATCTCCAGGGAGAACAATTCCAGATCTGATTTCGATTTTCCTCCTGCCTAGGGATCCAGCTTCTCCTCCTGGCTTTCCCTCTCCCTCTCTCTCCCCACTCTCTTCTGACACACGGATTGGTTAGCTCATTTTACAACCTGGTTTCTGTTGGTGTGTTCATATTGTTCTTAGTTAAATAATAAACTTTGTTGTTGTTGCTCTTAGCTTAATTTATAAATTACTTCCCAGAAACGCCCTTGCTAAATGTCTGTGACCTTATTGTCAAGAAAGGCTTGACGAGCAGAAGCTGCTGCCTAGGGGCTGGAATGTCCCATTTCCTGTTCTTTCTCTCCAAGTTGGAGCATTCTATCCAAACAAAAACTGAACTTGGTGCATGGGACCCAGAGTTAGCGTGAAAGGAAACTCTCCAAAGATGAAGAACTTTGCACATTAAGTCGCGGTTCCACTCCATCCACTAAGACCACTAACATGACAAAAGGGCCTTTTCAAAAGAACCCAAACAAATGACTGCCTCAAACCGTGGACTAAGAAAACAAGCAGAGGGCAACCACGTACAACAGCAGCTAAATAGCTGCTGAGCTCATACAAAAGAGGGGAAACAGGAAGCACTGAAGTGGTATTCTGCGAGTAAATGGCACCCCTACCCTCAATCCTGCCTTCTAGACGTGACTCAATCCTAGGAGGGCATTTTCAAGTGTGTCTGGACCAGAGTCAAGAGTGTTAATGGCAGAAGGGGTAGCACAATCCTGTGCCGCACTACACCAACGTATAGCACCAGCCCTCTGCTGTAAAAACCCATGGACATCTTGATGTTTTCCTTGTAGACAGGGATCCAACTTTTCCATCAATAATTTACCAACCTATAACACAAATGCTACCAGAAGTGGCGCAAAGCCAGGCGTTGAATTGAAAACTTGTTCACTTTATCCTAGAAAAGCAATTAATTAACAAGAAGATACAATATCATCAAAGGAGACAGGAAACCACTAGCCAATCACCGAGACGGCTTTCCTTAAAACAACAGAAGAAAGAAAAGAAAAGAAAAGAAAAGAAATCTTTAATTTTCAGAAGGGGGAAAGCTGAGCAGGGGAAAGGAGGTGGAAAGCAATGCCTTGGACGGCTACTGCCTTTCTCCTAGGCAGTGCCACAGAAGGACTTTACTCGGGCTCACGTGGTGACCGCCAGAACATAGGTCTTCCCTCTGCTACAGTCTAGTTCAACCTTTGGGAGGGTGACTCTGTGGCATGCCTCCCCTGGGATCTCCCAGGACCCCAGCCTTGGCAAGACTGCTGTGTCTCAGTCAACAAGTCCGGGACCGCCCACATTTGCACTGGCTAATTTGCATCTGCGGAGGCAGCCAAGATTTACAAGAGCTGCAACTCCTAAGGCCTGGCCTGCTCTGCTATGGCAATCCACGGAGATAGCCCCAGATCAGCCTGGTAGGGATGAGGCAATTACTTTCATTTCACATCCCAAATATTTGTGCCCACGTAGAAGGTCTTTGGGTTTTCTGGAGTCTGCTTTCAACCTACACGATTTACTCCTATGTCTCCAAGGCCAGATTCTCAAGCAGCCAACACGACTCCAGTGTCAGGGCATGGATAGACAGGAAGTCAGCTGATAGTTCCTTTATCCAGACTCCAGCCTTTCTGTACATTTTAGGAAATCCTTGGATATACAATGAGGAAGAAACGGGAGCCTAGGATGAGAAACAGAAAGCACCTGCTGTATGGGTCTTGAGATACTGTATATTACCTCTCATACAATGGAATGATTAACTGTGGGGTGTCCCGCGCAACCGTCTCGCCAGCAAGAACGACGCGGCACACAAGGATCCTTCTGCAGTACGCTTTAATGCTCTTGAGAGGGAGAAGCATAAGCTTCCAGAGCGGAGACCCAGAGGCGGGGAAACCCTTCCCTTAAATAGAGGCTTCTCCTCGCCTAGGACGTGTCAGCCACTGGTTGGCTGCAACCCATCGCAGGAGATGACGCCACGGGATAGGCGGGATAGGACGAGGTGGAAAAAGCCTTCGCACATGCGCAATGCACCCGTTCATTACCCGGGAACACAGGATATGGGCGCCATCCTGCAATGGCGAATAGCAGGCGCCGCTCCCCACAGTGGGGTCCTTAGTATACTAAACATTTAGGAAAAAACTAAAACCTTGAACAAATCAAGAATAAGGGGCAACCTTGTTACACCCCAGGTTTCCTCTTTTGTATATAATAAAATTTTAAACTGGATTCTGATCATTTGGAATTTGGCTCAGAAAGTGGCTAAAACATAATTTTTGGTGAATTATCATAATAAACACATAGGTAGCACATAATGACTTACAGAAAAAGATTTCTTAGCGCTTACTTACCAGGGGTCTACTGATTTGTCAGAGTAATACTGTGCTGGTACATTTAAATAGATGTCCATAGCCTTCAGCTGAAGAGTACCATTAGAATAATTATAGTTACTGTAATTAGAAAATTTCTAATACTATGCAACTAGAGGGAATTATATTCATTTCATGATATTATCTTTATAGGAAGCTTGACTTAAACTCTCATTAAGGATGTAGAATATGAGGCCCAGAGAAATTCAGTGGCCACCAAAAGATGACAGAGCTTGTACGTGACAATGTAAATACTGAACACAGAGTTGTATGACTCCAGACCAACACACACAGATTCCCCTGGGAAGGGAACACAGATGAGATCTCCTGAGAAAATTGGGAGCATGGGGTTTGGGGAGAAGGGGAGGGGAAGGAGAACTTGAAAGAACAGGATAGTCAAGATGGGGGAAAAGGCAGAGACAGAAAGCAAGGAAAGAGATACCTTGATTGAGGGAGCCATTATGAGACTAGCAAGAAACCTGGCACTAGAGAAATTCCCCAGAATCCACAAGGATGACCCCAGCTAAGTCCCTAAGTAATAGTGGAGAGGGTGCTGGAACTGGCCTTACCCTGTAGTCAGATTGATGATTATCTGAAATGTCACCATAGAACCCCCATCCAGCAACTGATGGAAGCAGAGGCAGAGACCCAGAGTGGTACCCTGGGCTGAGTTCTCAAAGTCTAGTAAAAGTGTGGGAGGAATGAGAACATGAGCAAAGAGGTCAAGACCATCATGGGCCCCACACTGAAACAGTTTAACTGAGCTAATGGAAGCTCACCAGCTCCAGCTGGACAGGGAAGCAACCAACATAGGATGAAACCAGGACCTCGGAAAGTGGGTGACAGTTGTATGGTTGGGACAGACTGCAAGGCCAGTGGCAGCGGCACCAGGATTTATCTCTGCTTGCTTGTACTGGAGTTTTGGAACCCATTCTCTTTGGAGGAATAACTTACTCAGCCTAGATACAGTAGGGAGGGCCTTGGTCCTTCCTCAAAGCAATGTGCATTACACTCTCGAAGGAGTGGGTGGGGGTTAAGGTTGGGGAGAAGGTGGAGAGATTGGGAGGAGAGGAGGGAGTGGGAACAGGGATTGGTATGGAAAGCAAAAGATGACAGTTTTTTAAATAAAAAATGGTAAAAAATAGAAACTGAAAACAAATTGAAATAAAAATATTAAATGTAAGCATTTAAATCACACAAAAAAGTTCTTAACTATTATGTGAAGCAAAGAGAACATCAGGTTTGAAGGACTGCTGGTAGAACAGACGAGAAAAACACTGCTTAGTAAAACATAGTGAGGCATGATGGGAGGAGACTGAGCGGACAGCATGAAGGCCTTTTTAAAGCCTTTAGTCTCTAAGAGAATCGGCCTATAATGAAACAGGTGAATAAAATGGTCAGACCGGGCACAGGGGAACTCTACGTGATGCTTCCTGATGTTGCCCGTGGAGTCTAGCCAGGGAGCCGCTGGGCACGTTCAAGTGGGCAAAGTCAGCAGCACAGGGGAAGATGGTGGTGATGAAAGCAGAGAGATGTGGGAGAACTCGACAGGTAAGCGGAAGTCAGAGTCAGTGGATTTGACTAAGTGTGTGGGGTTCAGGAAACCAAGAAATCAAGAACGACCCCGGCAGAACATCCTGCGGGAGCAGCCGGCCATGGCAGGATGAGGCTCTTTCTTCCACACTCGTCTGGAAGCTGCCTTCATAAACATAAAGACAGGTCACGTCTGCAAGCACAGAGAACAACTGGACAGCAACATTCCTTCTGAACAACCCATCTCTGAACACACCTGGGGGGAAGAAAGCTAAAATTTAATCTTTACCATAAACTATTAATAAAATTTGAAGTGAAGTAGGTGAAATGTTATTTACTGGGATTATACTATTTCATTATTATAAGATAAAGACTCCTTTACGTCTTTCAAACAATAAATTATTAACTTTAAACTTTCTAAATGTAGGAAATACTGTGGAAACAAGGAAAGGGATTCATGGTCCTCCATGAAACAGTCTCTGCTTTAGTCAGTGGAAATAAATAAACAAATAGGCTCCAATCTATACTTTTTAGTTATGAAATATGTTCCTTCCCTGTCCTAGTGAGTAGCGCACCCCAGGGATTCATTACCACTCAGACGTTCAGAAGACGGTGACCTTCCCTGGGAACAAAGGTGCCATTAGTCAAAAACCTTGAGATGAAATCACCATGAGTTCAGTGTGGGTGAGCTCTGACCAAGCCCAAAGACTGATCCTTCTGCAAGAAGAGTCTCAAGTAGAGACACTGAGGAAGGTGGCAAGAATATAGACGTATGTAGTCATAAACCAAGAAATATCCGGGGGCTACCACCGGGGGCTTGGAAAAGTAAAGAAGGAGTCCTCCCTGCCATTTTCAAAGAGAGTATAGCCTTGCTGAATGCTTTGATTTCAGAATCCACCCTCCGGAACTCTGAGGGAATTAGTTTATGTTATTTTAAGCCGTTGAGGCTGTAGTAATTCGTAATGGTAATGGCAGCCCTAGGTCACGCCCACGCCCACTACACAAATGCTGAACAAATGGCCTGCTATTGTCTGAGTTAGGCCCAACTGTAACCCCTGGTTTCTGTCAAGAGCAATAAAAAAACATATGATGTGTGTGTGTCTGTGTGTGTGTGTGTGTGTGTGTGCATGTCTATGTGTGTCTCTGTGTGTATGTATACAATAGAAAACACTGGAAATTGAAGATTTGGGGGAAACTGAGTCCAGACATAGGTATGATGAGATCCCGTGACTGGAGATGCTGAAGTACTGACTGGGTAATGGCTCTGGGCTTTCAGAATCTGGTCTCAGGCTGCGGGGCACTGTGGGAGCTGTCTGCACATCAGCTGTGTCTGAACCATAGGAGTGGCTGAGATGGCTACAGAGCGCTGTGAATGGGGGATCCCTTCAAGCCGTTTCCCGGGGAATTCCATCAGTTATGCATGGAGCAGAGAAGGAAGGGCTGCAAAAAGAGATTAGGAAGGAATTAGAGAAAAATAGAGAAGACAGTTGGGGACAGCAGAGCAGTCACAGGAAAGCAACTTGAGAAAGAAAGAAAGTAACATCCCTTGTTAGATGCCAAGGTATCAAACAAGACCCAGCTTAGGCTTGGCCTCCAGGGTTGGCAATATGAAGGGCACTGGTAACCTTGCCAAGAATAGTGTAAGCAGAGTGGGATTCAGGGTGGATCTGGTTAAGAACTGTATTTTTACATTTGAAATACTAGCACGGTTTCTAGCGGGAAGTTGAGGCACCAGCGTTTACAAAGTTTGACTGAAGGAGGGCAGAGAAGGAGTGGGGGCGTGTGCACACCCCTGTTAGGAGTTGTTGAGGTGGGCTGAAAGGGATGGCTGGGAAGAGGCGGAGGGAGTGGGAGGATGCACTCCGAGGAGGAGGGAGACAATGGTACAAACCCTGCATTTTCATTCACAGACAGGCACATTAAAGGGAAAACTTTCTCGAACATTTCCTAAGAGACTCAGGTGAAGCTCAGAATCGGTCTCACGTTACCATAAGTCCTAGGCTGCGCTGATCTGAAAACTAAGTCGAGTGTATGTTGGGAGGCGTGGCTGCTGTCACATAGAGGTGCACAGGACATACAGCGTGTGGAAGAAGGAAGGCGGCCGGGCAGAAGAGTGTGTAGGCATGGCTGGAGGGAGTACGCTTCTCGGTGCCATCCTTCCCTACTAGAAACAGGCGCATAGGAAACAAGGTGGCAGCTGTTTGTTGTTTTAACTCTTGAGATTTCTGGCTTGTGGCATAAAGAACTCCAGCACCACGCTCAAGAAACACTGAATCCCACATGCTACTTTTTTTTTTTTTTCGAGACAGGGTTTCTCTGTGGCTTTGGAGCCTGTGCTGGAACTAGCTCTTGTAGACCAGGCTGGTCTCGAACTCACAGAGATCCGCCTGCCTCTGCCTCCCGAGTGCTGGGATTAAAGGCGTGCGCCACCACCGCCCGGCTCCCACACACTACTTTGAAAGTATGTGTGATTCTTTGAGTATGCTTTTTTCCTTTAAACAAGCTGTGTTTCTTCTTGATCCTTTCAGGGTGTTACTAAATTCTTCCTGGGGTGGTCGCCCCCATGAACGGCAAGAATGGCGTCCTCCAACTGTGCTTGCTTCCCCTGCCGTGGTGATGGCTGGATGGTGATGTGTTGGAAACAGGAGAATGGTTAGAAGGCAAGACTGATGTCGGATCTAGTTCTCATGTTTGCTCACATGTGTGTGAGGCTGCTACTGAGGAACATGTTGTTCTGATCAATGCATCCCTTTTGAGACATAGGGAATAGGCACTGGATCTTGGCAATGACTTTTTTTTTTTTGCATTTTTCTCTTGGTTTAGAACTGACTGAAGGATTGTAATTCATTTTAGTCCTTCATTTCTAGGAAAGCAGCAAAGGTTTTCCTCACAACCTCATTTCAAAAATGTTTTACATTCCCTCACTCTTCTGATGAAAATATCATTCATGTACATTTTGAAACGCGATGATTTCATGTAGGTACTTTTCAGTGTTTGAATGTGTAATTGTGACCTTATAATTCAATGGTTCTCACTTGTCCTTTATACAATGTTAGATTGCACTGTAGAAGCAGTTAAACTGCAGATACACATTATCATGTAACCTAAATGTTTCAAGATTGGTAAATTGGGTCCTTACAAGCCCCTTAAAGTTTCCGTGGAGACAAGCATTCTAAACTGTAAGAGTCTAGAGACCGAGGGGCTTGTGTATGCTGTACACTTTGAATTTAGCAAGTTCCTTTAATGTCTCTGAGCATTGGCCGCTCTAAAGGACTCACTTTTACTGGATCTTCCTTCAAATGCTTAAGTTTTCCCAATGAGTGCCTGCCTAGATCAGAGGATAATAACTGTAAAAACAATTTATTTCCTCTAGCTGTAGTATAAAGCACAAGAAGACCACAAACACACGGAGACGGACATAGTGTGACTTAGGCTGGGGAGCAAATCCTAGCTTTCCCATTACCAACCTTACGCAGCTTGTGTTCCTCGTTCTGCCAGCTTCCTCACCCTGAAATTGAAGGATGGTGCCCCTTTGATGGGCCTCTGACAGGTAATGGCCATGCAGACGAACACGACCTCCTGCGGCTGGGTTCATCAGTGCTCAGGAGGGCTCAGTTGTGGTTTTCCTTGTTGACTGAGCAAGGTTACGAAGGTCCAGGCATCTAGTTCAGTCTGGGAACTCCATAGGTTTTAGCTGTTTCTGAAGCTTTTTAAAATTTAAGAAAAACTACTAAATGCGTGTAATAGAAGCTCAGGGGTAGAAGACTGACCTCACAGTATGTGCAGAGCTGCAGAACTCGTACTGGATCTGATCCAAGGCCTTGTGATGTGCCCAGATGTTGCTATTTTACTATATTGTTGACGGCGAAGAGACTGGCAATGAGAATGTGCACCCAGCTGTGCATCCTTAATGTGAGTGAGGACAGGGCGGCAACGTGGGATAAAGGACATCATAATACAATGTAGGCCATGTCCTGTGGGATGCAGAGCTCAAAGCATAGACCCCCTTGCATGTTGTTTGTGTGTGTGTGTGTGTGTGTGTGTGTGTGTCTGTGTGT
>JAQHUG010000038.1:6454696-6465187 GCA_028555095.1 Dicrostonyx torquatus | reverse complement strand
GTGGGAATCATGGGAGTGGGTACAAGGGGAGGGAAGAGGAAGGAGGCATGGAAAAAATATATAACTTTTAAAAAAACAATAAAAAAAAGAAGGTAGAAATTCAGAAAACTGCATTCTCCTGGCATTTCTGCTTTTGGGCATGAGCTTGTTTTGAACCGAGCTTGAGTTTCTGAGGCACGGATCTATCTTTGTTCTACACCTACCGAGCCGAACACCCAAATCCCAGGAACTTCCTGTCTAGAAGGGCTTGAGACTAATCCCAGCTTCATCCTGAAACCGGATCATGCCCAAGTGCAATCCCTGTGGGAATAAGGCCCAGCTCAGGGGGCTGTTTGTTGTGGGTGGTACCTGTGTGAAGAGCTCGGGTGTGTGGTCTAGGACAGCCACACGTGGTGAAGAAGGTCCCTCCTTCTATGGGACAGAGTCAGCCCGGGAAGAGAAGGAAGTGGCTTGTGGGCAGGAGGTGGTGGCAGAAAATTCTAAATTTGAACTGGACTTCAGGGCATTATAGAGAGAAGCTTGTCAACAATGAAATGGAGCACATTCCAGACAAATGCGGAGCTGACTGACAGCAGTGCGCATGTGAAGGCAGGGATGCAAGTCTCCTTCGTCTCCTGTCATGTCCGCCTGCCTGCCAGGCGTCCATGATATGAGGTCATCACGACGTATATCTCTAGGGAGGATGCCACACTTGCTAATTCCCACAACTCCGGCGACTAGTCACTGATTCCAATGTCTCCTTCAAAAGGTCCTTTAGATAGAATAGAAGCTTCCTGCAGAGGGATCAATAATATTGTGGTGGTCACTTCTAGATCTATAGACTCAACTAGACTAGAGAACCCACCTTACTCCAAACAGCTTCAGGTATTGCGAAGATGATCTCAACCACACAAACACGAATGCTTAGTTACTTCTATAATTCTATACTAACTGGTTATGGTGTTGCTGTCCCTATGGTTTTAAATGGAAATATATATATATATATATATATATATATAAAACTCATGTGATTGGCAGAAAGACATGCTTCCTTCAGATGAGATGCCAGCACCATGCATTAGTACAACTACCAAGGCCCAGAACAGGTCACTGCAATAGCTCACTCTATTCTAAAGGTCCTCATTGGTCATTGTTAACAAACACATACTTGGTTGCTAACAGTTCAGTCCAACAGCAGAGTATAAGTCCCAGACCAAGCCTTGGCACAGCTAAGCCTGCAGTATCAGGTGGGGGGATCTGAAACTGACTTGTCTTTGCTATCAGAGTGTTCTTAGCTCTCAAGAACCCCAAAAGTAGCTTCTAGGATTCTAAAGCAAAGAGATAAATGTTCCAAAAATATTTTCTACTGCTGCGTAGTCAAATCAAGATGGAAGGGTGTAGTCGGAGGCTGCTTGTTCATTTCCCAGACTCCTGAAATAATCACACAGAAATCTGTATTAATTGTAATATTGTTTGGCCAATAGCTTAAGTGCATTTCTGGCTAACTGTTATATCTTGAGTTAACCCATTTCTATTCATCTGTGTATCGCCATGTGGCTGTGGCTTACCAGCAAGGTTCATTTGGGCTCCAGCGGAGGAGTCTATCTCCTGTGGGCAGCTACACGGCTTCTCCCTGATGCTATCTACTCTCTCTATATATATCTCTTTCGGCCTGGCTTTACTCTGTTAAGCCAATAAAAACAACATATATACATAAGGACTTCCCATAGCAGAGGAGGATGAAAAGTCTCTGAATCCCCAAGGCTAAATCTTGCTAATATTCCTAATTAAATATAACTCGATAATTTGTCAGCAGTAATAGCACTTGGGTTACCCTGAAATAATAGTTGCCTTGATTTAAAAGGTCCACCGAAGTCATTTTTTCCATTATAACAATGAAAAAGAATATAAACTGCACACCTGCCAACTATTCCTGCATGCCATTTCTCAATCTCTTACATTATCAGAGTCAAATCTCTACTATGGATAACTAAATATGTTTATCATATGGCTGTTTATTACTAAGTAAGTTATAGCTGCCTTACTTCCATGACGGACTCTGGTGAGAACGAAAGACATAAAGGATGCCACCCAAGACAGCAAAAGGACGGCACACAAGGCACCACCGTACCACCCGTGTATTCCAGTTTGAGGTGTTCAGCAGTGTTGTTCTTAAGATGGGTTTCAGAGGCAGGATGCAAACCACAGAGTAATTCAGGGTCTGGTGATTCTGTGGTGTGGCGGTTCATTCAGATGTTCTGGCAAATCAGTCTGGACTCAGTTACAAAGTTGCACTCGTACTAATGTACTGACAATAGACGTTACAAAGTTGCACTCATATTAATGTACCAACAATAGAAGTTACAAAGTTGCACTCGTACTAATATATTGACAATAGAAGTTACAAAGTTGCACTCAATGTACTGACAATAGAAGTTACAAAGTTGCACTCGTACTAATGTACCAACAATAGAAGTTACAAAGTTGCACTGGTATTAATGTACTGACAATAGAAGTGAACCTGGGGAACACAGGGGACTGGAAGGCAGAGGGGTAGGGACGGCGGTAGGGTGTGGAGAGAAATATGCCCAGCACATATTATACACTTGGATGAAAATTCTCTCTTTTATCCCTGTGTACATTTTTTAAAGGGGTCGGATAGAAAAGATGGTTCAGAAGTTGAGAGAACTTGCTGTTCTTGGAAGAGGGCCCAGGTTGGGCTCCCAGAACCCACATGGGGAAGCTAACAACCACCTATAACTGCAGGATCAGGGATCCGATATGTCTTCTGGCCTCTGAAGTTACTCTTGTGTGAATATGTGGTGCTCATGCAGACACAAAATAAATGATTTCTTAAATGTCTTGTAAGTGCAAGTCTGTATGGTGGGGCTGAAACTCAGACTCTATTCCCTTGGCTCAGAGAAACATCTCCAGCTTCGTCACCTAGCTGTACTTCTGCGCGCCCTGGGGGTCCTGTAAGAGCTGTACCACTGCTGAGCCGTGGTTTTACTTTTTTAATCCAGTTTTCCTGTTAACTACTCCACATGACAAGGGAACAAGACTGTTAGAATCCCTCTTCATCGATTGTTTTGTTTTGTTAGCAGGCCCACCATATGTAAGAAATAGTTTTACCACAAAGAGTCTCAGTTCTAGAACCAGCCAACCTGTGCGCAAATTCTGAATGGGTATTTAACATAGATGCAGGCTACCATATGTCAAATTAGAATAAAATAGTACCTATACCATAGGACTGCAAAAGAAAATAAATTTAAAGCACTTAATATAGCAAGGACTCAATCATTTAAAATTGGTAATTAGTTCAGAACTAGATGCCAACGGGGCTGCACAGATTGTAAATTATAACCTTTGATGCACAGCCTATAATCTTTCTAAATTAGATACGCTATTAATGCTATTTACCAGGAGGCATGGAATAAATGTTCTTAAACCAAAATCTCATTTATATAAAAATCTACTTGAAAGATAAGAAGTAAAAAAAAAAACCCAAGTAAATAAACTGGTAACACAAAATATATACATACAAGCCTGTGACAGCAATGGACATGAATTAATTGGGTGTAAATGTCAACAGCAGATGTTTATTGTGGTGCTTGAGAGAGGCAATGCCGAGTTTACTCATGTGTCTGTGCTGCTATTCTTTCCCAGGCGGGGAGGGAGGGTCATATCATGCATGTTCGCGCGCAATGGACAAAGCATTTCTAACACGGCCCTTTCAGAGATGCTGCCTTTCAGAAGCTCACCACTGCCATCAGCATGCAGAGCACAGGGAGGGAGATGCCCACACATCGAGACCACAGCCACAGCCCTAGCCCTCACTGCCAGTCACCAAGCCACACCCACACTCAGTAGAAAACACAGGAAGAAAGAAAGTCCCTGCTGATGGGTCAGCTGTGCACTAAGGATGAACAGGTAGAGAATGAGAGATGGAGAACGTCCCGTGTCTCGGGGGATTGCAGTGGGTCACTGGCAGAAGTGACATGAGTTAATACACACAGAAAGTTTGCTAACACGCCTGCTAGGATAGCAACTTTATCATTTTTTTTCCCCTGAGAAATAGCACAAATTAGACTCACATGCGTGCCCTACTAGCACATGGGCAGTTGAGCCGCATGTGTGCAGAATAATCTAGAAACTTGCTAATCTAGGTTCACCAAGATCCTAGGGCTGTTTTACTTGTTCAAGAGAGCTGATTCCTTAATGAGCAACAGCAGGTAGCGGAGCACAGGAATTGTTGGGGACCCTTTATAGCAGCTCATGCTCAATGCCGCAGCCATTCTGTTTACAAAGGTTTTCCTGGGTTCTAGACATGTCATTTTCATACATTCTTAATGTATAACCTTTCCAGGTGTCATGATACCTGGAAATACTCCAGCTATACGTTAGTCCTGGGCCCACCCAGAGTGGGAGGGCTATATAGACATGCCTGTTCACAGCAAACTGACTTAGATAGGATCTATAACCAGTTACACATTTTTCATAGGTAAACCTCAGCAGGACTTACCCACGGTCCCTTCGCACTTCTGTTTCATGAGTCAATAACAAACATTTGCTGGATTTCAAATATGGACCTGGTGATGCACATGTGTCTTTCCAAGCTGGAGTCGGCTAAACCTTACACTCCTGAGTAGCAGATGCAGCGAGGAGATGGCGAACATGGTAAAAGTCTTGGGATCAAGACCTGAGCTTCAATCCCCATGGGCTAAAAAAAAAGAAAGCTAAACAGTTGCCCATTAGAGGGAGTTCTCCCTTTCTGTTTTGAACGTGTTGTTCTTGGGACGATGAATTACCCCGCTCTCCTGTCTCCCATCTTGTCTTACTCATTGCTTTGGAAGCACACTCATATACATTCACTGTTCCTACGAAGATTTTGAACTTTTCATAAAAGCGAATGACTCACAGGGCAATCTCTGTGTCTCGAACACAATGGAAACCTGTGCAGGTGGTTGCTGTGTGTCACAAACTCTGCTGTGTATATATTTTTTTTAATTAGTCACACATCCTGTAGCAGTTAAGGATGTCTGTGATGAGGAATATAAATTAGGCTAGCACCGCTTTCAGCCTGACCTACGGTGACCTTGATTGAGGAAAATGCTCCCTAGAGAGAAAATTGGTCAGTGTATAAAGAAGGCATACTCATTTCTCTCGAGGCAACAGGATACATTCAGCAGCAAGGAAAAGGGAGTTTGTCGAATATAATCTGAGCGAAGCTCTCTGGTGGTTTGTTGATTTTCAGGCCCAAGACTTGTCTTTTAGAGAAGGCAGCAGATCAGAAGCAGAAGCTACTCAGACCCATTTTTCCTGGTAAAAGGATGGAAGGGTTTAACTTATGCATAGTTAGTATTCCACAATTATGTTTTAAGACAAACTATAAAGTTTAAGACACTATAAACTCACGGTGTCTTCTATTTAATTTTCTTTATTAAATTCAAGGAAGCAATATATTTTCCAAGTTCGACTTACTATGAGAAAAATAAAACAAATTAAAATGGAAATCAATTTTCATAATAATAAATGGAGTGATCGAGGAAGGGTCTGAACAACTAAAGGAAATTCAGTGTGGTTGTAGGCAGCACGGAGACAGTCAAGAGATGGCGTGCTGTGTCTACAAGTGCCTGGCTATCTGACACCGCCCAAGACAGACAGAAAGGGCACAATGTGAGTGGCCACAGGACACAGGCACCAGCAGTTGCCTCTGCTCATCACAGGAAAAAGCTGAGCCACGCGTGGTCAGGTGGCTTACACAGGGCACAAAAGCCATGTTATACCCAAGGCACCCACTGGCCTCTCCTGCACGGAGAGGGCACTTGAGCTATTTCCCACCGTCTTCTTACTTAGAAGGGCAGAGAGGAAGGTTCTAATAGTATTTAAAATCACGTGTAGATTACCAATAAAAAAAGACTTGCTAAATGTTCATAATCACCCACTTAATATAGATTTTTTTTGCCAATATAATCTCAAAGCTGGTATTGTTTGGGAGATATTGTCTTTGGAATACAAACCCATAAATTTTTAGCATTTTTTTTCCTTGAGAAGAATGTGTGCAATTTGGAATTGGAAAGTAACATAACATAAAAATACATTTTAACAATAAACTGTTCTATTTTTATAAAACGCGTTGGAAGAGCAAAGACGTTTAGGTATTGAACACATCTCTGAGAAGGAGTCTGTTATTATTTATCAATAGGAAATTAAGAATCAAGACAATGATAATATGGTCCTGTAAACCTGTTAGATTCGGATGAGAAACATTTTATAAATGACGACCCTGGCTGTTGGAGTGTGTGTAGAAAAGGGTCTTTCACTGCTGCTGGGGATGCGAGCTGCTTCTGCCATTTTACAAAACAGTTGTGGTTTCTTGGACGATTACTCACACTCTTCCCACATTGCCCAGCTATGATGCTTCCTTACTCATCTCATCGGGAAATGTAGGGATGCCCCTAAAGCTGCCAAAAAAAAAAAAAAGTTGAAGCCCTTTATTTAAAATTACCATAGATTAGTAAGAACCAAGATGTTCGTCAATAGCGAATGGAAGCGTTTGAAAATGTATTACATTTATTTATTCACTTAGTGTGTGGTGTTTATCTATGTGCAGACATGAGGGATATATGAGTACCATGGTGCATGTGTGGACAGGAGAGGAGGACTTGCAGGAGTTGGGGACGGAGCTCAGGTCATCATCCTTTACCTTCTGAATCTCTTTAGATCCATGAATGGATAAAATAAATAATAAAAACTATGACATATCTGCACTAACAAACAATGAAAATGCCTGGCAGAATCTTAAATGCGCACGGTTATGTCAAGGATGCCAGTGTGGAGAGCTCTCTACTGTTCAGTTCCTATGTGACGTTCAGAAAAGGCAGCGCTTCAGAGACAGAACGATGCGTGATTGCCGAAGGCTTAAAGGAAGAATGGGAGGACTTAAGAAAACAGGTGAAGCCCAGGGGGGAGGTTTTGAGTAGCACAGATTCTGTGCTACTATGTAATATATTTGTCACAATGCATATCAAAGTTCATAAAAATTTATAGAAGAACATGAATGACAATGTAGGAAAACTCATCTAGGGGAGAGGAAACCCCAAGATGAAATGTACAATGTAAGAAAAGACTGTAACTGTTTAAAATATGTGAATTACCCTCATTAAAGCTGGTGAGGAGAACAATTTTTAGAGTGACTGGGGGGTCTATAAGGCTGAAGAAAAGAGAAAGAAATTGCACATAAGCAGTGAACTCTGGTTGATAAATCTATTTACCCCAGGAGTAGAAACTTTAATACCATTGTATACTGAGACTGAAGAGGATGGTGAGTAGTAGAAACCGGGCTTCTCGCTGATGAGAGGCTGTAAGGAAGCCAAGGAAGACTAGAATACGTGATAGTGGGATAGGGTGGGAGAATTCACTAAATTTAATCTCAGTAAAGATAGAGATGCAAGCATTTGCAGACATTGTCCATTCTCCATCCTCATCTCAGACGGCCTAGAAGCAATGGCAATGGGGGAGAGCAGCCAGGAACGTCTGCAAGACATATCCTCATCACTCTCTGCTACAAGGAGTAAAGGATTCTCGGAGAAACATGCGAGTCTGGACCTGGAGTGAGAAATCGTGTAGGATTACATCCTGTAGTGCCAGAAAGTGTGCTCCTGAGAACAGACAAAGCACAATGATGGAATTAAGTCAAAGGGTGTCTAAGGAGCCAGCTGAAAGAGTGCGAACTGGAATGGTTTGAGCAGCCAAAACAAATGAAGTAACTGGATTACAATCCAACGCACTAACTAATCCCCATGAGTCCATACTGGTGAAAAAAAATGACCAAATAAACAAACGAATGACGGAGAAGAAATGACCCCTTGGAGAAATATTCCAAATAATTTGTTCAGATACTCTGTCCCCCAAGATAGAAAATATTAAGTTCTCTTAAGTGTGTGCCAGAGGGAGCTAAGAGAATGTGGTAGGAAGGGTAGAATAGTTTCACAGTAGACACAGAGGACAAACGGTGTCAGCAAAGCGATGAAGACTGACATTAGCAGAGATGGTCACCTCTTAATGCATTGCTAGCTGGTCCTCCTGACAGATGAGTAGAAGGGACTCTTCATATCTGGTTTTCCTCCCCACAAATAACTCCAGTTGAACCATGGGAAAAACATGCCAATGCAACTGAGAAACTATCTCACAGTCACTTCTGAAACTCTTCTGGGACACGGCACAAGACACTCTCACGACTCTCTGTTCTTCTGTGATAATCATATATTCAATACGCCAGTCTTCAAGAGCATCCTTCAAACGTTTGGGCTAACCTCACATCTCACGTTTCCAACATCTTACCCGACAGCTAAGCATGTTTCCGTGACCCAGGACACAAGCTGCAGTGTATGTGTGGTGGGGGGGGAGGTACATGTGTGCACACACATGCCTGTGTGTGTGTGCAAGGGATAGTTGACTTCCTAGGTCAGAAGCAAGGACGGTCTCTTAACCTTTGTTTTAAGGATTTAGCCGTTCTGTGAAGGGGGCTGGAAATTTTTTGGGTAAGGTATATGGGTCCAGATAAACTTCTCAACAAACTCAGACAAGAAAAAGTACAAGAGAGGATGGGCTCCTGATAGTCAGGTTGTCAGAGGGCCCTCACAAAAGGGTAGGCATGCTCTCGCGGGTCAGGAAATTGTTTCTCAGCTATTTCTCAGATGGAAAGTCCCTCCACAAAATGTGGGTCTGGATACAATAGGGGTTTGGAGGGCGATAGAGGGGCACCAAATGGGAAGTGCACACAGCCGTCCTCTGCTTCACTATTCTTCCGTTGGTGTGGTACCTTTGTGTTATATAACAGAGCCCCGACATTAGAAAGAATAGTAGGAAGAAAGTTTGTAAGACTGCCATGTCACCAGGGCTCTGCAGACAAAGCTCCCCAAGTCCAAGCCGGGAGTCTTAGAAAAGCAGGGCTTTCTTGTCTCAGTTGGGGAGGCTGCCCGTCTGAATCTGAAACCAGGGTGTCGCCAGGCCCATGCTCTCTCTGAGCCCTCTAAGGAAGGTCTGTTCTTGGACTGCCTCCAAATGCCACCTAGTTCCCCCATTTATGGTAGTGTCGCTGATCACCACAAGCTGAGCCTCAGTGTCAGGCCCCACGTCCAAGCTCTCCTTTTTCATAAGACACTAGCTCTACGGGGCCAGAGCTCGCTCTGCTCAGGAGAGCCCCTGCTTTACTGTTTACAACGGCAACAACCTTTTGTTCAAATAAGGTCACGTTCTGAGAGGCAACAGGCTTAGGATTCCAGGGTGTGAAATTTTGAAGGACAAAATTCAACCCACAGGATCAACAAACTCTGTACAGAGACTTGGCCCGTGGCTGTGGGAGGAGCTGTTCCACTGGTTGGTGGGTCTCCGCTCAGAGACTTCCTTTTCGAACTAGGGAATAATCGGACCAGTGTTCTGAACAAGAGCATGTTGAAATAAAAACAATGGCGTCGATCTGGAGCGGATTCATTGTAAATAGTTCCCAGCGGTAGTTGTCTTTCTAGAAATCTCACTTTGTTTATCAAAATTATCGACATGCACGCCGTCTTCCTGCAGCGGAGGATCCCGGAGGGCTTCCTAAAGTCCTCTTTCCCCTTCAGTCCCGTGGACGACCATGAGGAAGGGAATACTGGAAACCATCCAGACAAATGGGGATTTTATAGGAAGTAAATGCATTTGAAATATATTTAGATAATCCTGGCTGTCCTGGGACTCAAGAGACCCACCTGCCTCTGCCTCCTAAGGCCTGGGATTAACGATGTGTGCCACCACCCCGGGGCTGAATTGTCTTTTAAAAATTTTGATCCTTCAATCATTGAAGTATCTTCATATTTCTTAAAACCTGGGCACATACAATTCAGATAGTTTCAGAAGGAAAAAAAATGATGATTAATCCAGTGATGATTTGTTCAAGCACTACAAATTAAATCTAAATCATATATTGTATATATATATATATAACTTTATTATGAAAAGAATCTACATAATGTTCCCTCTTTTGATTGTTATTATTAACAGTGACAATGAACACGCAACTAAAGGAAAAGCCTGCAGGGTTCAACTGTCGTTTTTAGAAAAGTTAGAGAGTAACTAGGAAGTGAATGCTGCAGGATATGTTTTAAGATGCACCCATTACTTTGAATTTATGTGTGTGCCTACATGAGGCTGTGCGTACCGTGCACAAGGGTATCTGAAGACGGCGTCAAGTCCTAAGGACCTGCAGTTACTGGTGGTCGTGAGCTACCTGATGTGGTACTAGAACTAGAACCTGGGTCCTCTTCAAGAGCAGAAACAGTTTTCAACTACTGAGCCATCTCTCCAGCCCTGATGCATTTCAGTTTTTAAACCTCACATCCAACTCAGAATCCTACATTCTCTCTCCCTGACAGAAGAGTGAGGACCTTGATGCCTCAAGTGATCAGTCTCAAGTTCATAACGTATGCACTGATCAGTCTCTGCTCATATGCACTGATCAGTCTCTGCTCA
>JAQHUG010000038.1:6400364-6454566 GCA_028555095.1 Dicrostonyx torquatus | reverse complement strand
CATATGCACTGATCAGTCTCTGCTCACGGCGTATGCACTGATCAGTCTTAGCTCCACACGTTCAGCATGACTGAGGTCTTCTGGCAGAGGAGCGAAGACCCTAATTAACCTTTAAAGTGCTGTCCTCTGCGATCTCGTGAGGCTTCTCTCAGTAGAATGGAGCATTTGTTCAGATAGCTTCTGTCTTCTAATTTGATGTAATACCAAAGCTGGCTTCAAGGCTCTGCATATTTTGCCCTCCCTGTGAGTCTAGTCAAGACACACAGATGTGTGTTGATCCATAGGCATTTGTGATTGGCAGATCTTCCTTTCTCTTTTTGCAGGACATCATTTAGTATTTAGTAATACTAATACTATCATATATGTTTATATATTATATTAATATTGTTATATTTAATATTATATTATTATATTTAACTAATATTAATATTAACATATAATAGTAAAATAATGTCTTTTTTCAGTAATATATATACCAAACCCGTCTCCACAAAGACTGAAATTTCCGTTGGAGGTTTTAAGTAGGGGAGAGCATGTGAAACAACAGTATCTGACAATGTTACCTGGACTTCCCTTTCTCCCAGCTTTTGGACCGCAGAGGGGGCTGAAGACTAGCCCAGAAGACCAAGAGAACTGAATCCTGGAGACAGTCACATGAAGCTGAGTCTATCCGTGATGCTCAAAGACTAAGGACCCACTCCAGTCTTGGTCCAAAGGTGGTTAGCATCTACCTGCTTTTGATACAGATTTTGGGATAAAGAAAAAAACAGCTTGAACTTGGCTGGAACATTTGCCTAGGATGTTCCCTTTACAGTTTAAGATTATGTAAATAGGTCTTGAAGTCAACTCAGTGTGTGTCCCAGTCTAAGGAGTTTCATTGGAAGTAGCAGGGAGTTGCCAAGTTCAGGGCTGTGGCCACTCTCCCATACCCTTGCCTCCTGTCAGCTTGCCCAAAGAAGGCCTCAGCTGCTGGCTACTAAGTAACATTTTTGCTAAATAAACTAATTTCCCTTCACTGTTTGTTCCCTAGGAGCCGGGCATTTCTGAAATACCTAAAATGTCAGTGTCTGGAAATAAACATCTTTATGTTACTGTCTCTCCTCACCGAAGGGATTAGTACGCACATTCATTTGGAGGATTTTTGGCTCCCTTGACATTCGTGGCTTAGATTTCATGATGTCCTGGTAGAGAAGCGGGTAGAAGGCCATCTGAGGAAAGGAAGCATCCTTAGAGGTTTGCCTGTGCTTGGTGTTTTCTCTGCCTCCCACGCTGAGGTTGGGACTATGTGCGTGTGACTGTGCTGGCAGAGGACTGTGTACAACTGTGACGTGTAGAAGGCTTCACAACAGCGTTCTGGGGCCCTGAAGGCTGAAAGTCACCTTAGCACGGGGCGGAAAGCCAAGGGCGAAGTTCTTAGTAACTGTGCTATGCTGGTCTCCACAGTCTCCCTTTCCCTTCTTGGTAAAGACTGGAATAGAGAGGAAGACAAGCAGCCATAAATCAGTGAATAAATAGTGATTAGAGGGAGTGTCCCTTCTGTTTATCGACAATGACTGTTTGCTAAAGTCGTGGGTTGTGATTGCTTTGCCATCGTGGCTCCCGACTGCATGATTGCCTAGCGTTGCTCAGCCTAGGCAGGAGAGATGAACTCTGGACAATGCCAGTGTGAAGAGAACTCTCAGGCTGCTTCCAGGTCAAGACCCTTCTTGGGATCTGTAATGTCAAACATTTGGTTGGTTTCCTTACTCTCTGCTCTAAAGCTCTTAGGGCTCGGCTGTTGATCAGGGGCAGGAAGAGCTGGCTCGCTGGGCACGTGACCACGGATTCGAGGTTTGTGGGTGTAGGTTCTTCCCTGAAGTATCCACAGCAGAGTTCTGCCCTTGAAGTCTGGGGGTGGATATGAGTTTGTTCCGAATCCAGGCAGCTACCTCTTACCTGAACCTATCAATAGGAACAAAGTGAATCTACACTCTTGGATCTGAAGGCTCTATGATGCAGGATGGATTGCCATTGCCACTATATCATGGGTGAGACATGAAGCATGAGTACCCTGAAGTTGTCTAAATCTCTACACTTTTATGTATGCTAACTTTCTTTAACAAAGTTTGTTTTTAAAAAAGATAAAGGATATGTGAAAAATAAACTATAATTCCATTGTACGAAATGCGTACATGCCACCGGGTTATCTAGCCTGTTGTTTTCTGGTCTTAACAGAGAAGGGTATGTTTATGTTTACCTAGAATTATCATTGCTTGTACCTTTTAACTAAGCCATTTAATGAGTCATAAATTTCATAATAAAATAACTTTGAATACAATACCCTTGTGAGAGTAACTTGGCACCAGCATTTACCCTCATTGAGAAACTCTTAACACGGTCAGCTTAGTCAGGTGTGGTTTGTTCCTTTGACCTCTCTGATGAAGTGAATGCTTTGCCTAGAGATAATAATCACTATCATATCTCTGATTTACTGGATAATTCAGATGTAACTGGGGAAAGTTCTAGTTACTCTCAACTCAATTGCTTAGTTAATGCACTAACAGCACTACTGAGTTCCATATGTCAGTTAAGGAAGAAACTAAAAGGACTTTGTCCACTATCACCGTGATGCAAAGAAAATAGAATAAGAACCTTGGGTGTCTCTAGTGTATTTAAACAGGCCACTTTACACCATGATTTCCTCTCTCTTGATTTTTCATTTTAAAATATCATTAGTCAATTTGAGTATTTGATATGATCTTTCTCATTAATTATATTTAGTTACAAATGTTGTTACATTTAATATATTTGGGAAGACTAAGAGAAAATATGGCTCAAACTAGATTAGACCAGTATCTCCCAACTTTAGTCTTTATCAGAGTCAACCAAAGCCCAAAGCAAGTGTTGCTCAACCCCACCCAGTCTCTGGTGCCTCTGTGAGAAAGTTCTCGAACAGTGGTTCTGGACTTGTCAGAGACGAAGAGCAGTCCATACTTACATGGAGAGAGAGGCCTCTGCTGTTTAATCTTCCTGTCTAGAATTTTGGCCCAAAGCACATTTTTAAATGAAAAAAAAAAAGAAGAAGAAAAGGAAGCATTTCTTCATTCTGGAGAATGCTTCAGAATCTATGTTTAAAAATCTGCGCGCTATAAATCTCAACCCCAAACCAACGTTAGAGCTGAGATTTTAAAGTTACCAATAATGATGCTGCTACAGCATTCTTCATGAATAAACAATTGCGTGTTTTAAAACACTTGCTCTACGTTTATTTATTTATTTGTTGTGTGTATGTGTATGCAGGTGTACATTCACGTGGTATGTCGAGGTCTGAGGACAGCGCATGGAATTTAGTTTTCTCTTTCCATCGCATGGGTTCCAGGGATTGAACTTAAGAGGTCAGATTTGGCAGCAAGCTCCCTTATCCACTGAATGATCTCTGTGCCCAGCCAGTGCATACCTTTAAACAGTGCCAGATACCCCAAGGAATTCCTTTTCTCCAGAAAGGAACAGGTAACTGCCTAGATCTGTTCTTTTTCTCAGTAGTGGAGACTGAGCTTAGAGCCTTGTGCCGTTCCACTGCGTTACATCCCAGCCCAACCTGACATCTCGTAGTCGTAGGTGTTATCATTACTTTATAGGGTAACTTAGATTAGTAGGAACTGTAATAGCTCAGAAGCATTCTCCACTTCTACACAGTTGTCAGCACTAATATGGGGCCATATTTTCATTTGTGCTCCATATAAATAGGGATTATATAGTGCTCATGCTAAGATCTTATATAGCAGTGCATATTATCTAATTCAAGTAACTATAACAATACATTTTCTGGACAAATACAAGATATCTGTCTTAGTATAACTCATGATATTAATGTGTTTCAGATACTGTCTCTATGAAGTATACATACAAATAATAACTAATGCTAATGAGCCACATTGACATTTACAGTTCTTTCACATACGGTTTGTTTCTTCAACCCTATACTTAACTGGTCACTATGTATAAGGCCTCATATATCATGTATGAAATCATTCACATAATATGTGTTTATGAATTGATTTTATATATGTATATATATATACATGCATGTACACATATATTATAAGAGAAAATAATATCCATGAGGCTTAATATCCACAAGGCTCTTAATATAATCTTTGACTCACTGTACCTGATAATAATGTTAACTTTTATTGATATTCCTGTTTAATTCAATGTAGCAGATATTTATTGAGGAACTATTAAATAGAGAAGCATTGTTCGAAGAAACAAGTACTTATTTATACAAACAGGCATTAAAGAACATAAATTAAACACCAGATCCTCTAACACTGCGTATTCTCAATATACTCAATACAGAGGTAATTTCTCAAGCTAATTAGTCATGTAACTTATTTCTTGATAGCAGTAAGGGAACGAAGGACGCCAAAGTCAACAGTCCATTTCAAAGGCTTCCAGGTTCTCTGAAACAAAGGCTGAGTCAGCCATGACTCACAATCTGGAAACTTCTATTTGAGGGCTTTGTTATCTGCCTTCGTATCTAGGGTGTGGGAAAGACTGGTAGCGCTGGGCAGCAGGCAGGGGAGGAGTTCTGCTCGGTTTCCAGAACTCACAGAGTGAGACGTGCGTAGTTCAGGTTCTCCCGGAGCAGATTTTTTTCTTACTCATGGAGAACGGTACAGTGACCCACAAACATACTTGGGATCATAGAAGCAGCGGTGTGTGCATTAATCATCTCCCCCGGTATCTGGTTGAGTCAGCCCTGCTTTGCAGTGGGCGTAAACTTGCCTCCGACTTGCACGCAGCCGCAGCCGCTAGGGAGTACTTGCTCCTCCGATCTGATGTATTTATTTGTGGTGGTCGGGGGTGTATGAGGCTCTATTTTGAATCAGAAAATGTAATTGAGAGAGAATGGTTTTCCAGTAGCCCAGAAAGGTTCAAGTCTTGAGGCCATGTACTCATGTAGTCCTGTGGCCTTGAGCAATGTCTTAACAGTTTTGAAACAGTTTCCTGTGTTTTAAAACAGTGATATTATCTACTTGGTGGGTATTTTGGGGAGAATTAATTATACTGCAAATGGAAAAGAACCATCGCAGGTCCTCTGACAAGAAAATGAAGAATTAAAACCAAACGCACACATGAGTAAAGGAGCCCATCAGAAAAGGGTTTTCATGAGATTGCTCACTGTGTAAAATGCCTGCCATGCAGTCATGAAGAACCAAGTTCAAATCTTAGCACCCATGTAAGTCACAGACTGATATGGTGGCCTGCTGGTAACCCCAGAACTTGAGAGGCATGGACAGGGGATTCTCAGCGCTAACTGGCTAGGAAGACTCTGAAATAGGTGAGCTCGGGCTTCAAAGAAGAGACCCTGCCTCAGTAAATAAATGGATAACGATTGAGGGAGACACCCATCACCACCTCTGCTCTATACATGCATGTATATATGTGTATGCACAGATATATATATATATATGCATATATATATGTGTGTGCACCCACAAATGTGCAAACACACATACGTACATACCACACACACACACACACACACACACACCACACATACACACAGAAAAGTGAGAAAAAAATACTAGAGAATTGATATCATGGTAAATACTGCTTATATTTCAATGCCCACAAAATTTATATTTGAAAAAGTTCTTTTGTTTGCTTTTTTTTTTTTTTTTTTTGAGTGAGAGAAAAAAAGGCCCTACGAATAGTGACCCAGCTAAGGACACCAGGTCAGACAAGGACTATTTGAGCCAATCTGAAGGCATGCTCACTGTATTTGTAGCCATGCTGCTCCACTATTGGGTGTGAGAGGAAGAGTCGGGATTACTCTTGACATCACGATTGCGCCATCACTTAGACTTCCTGCTGGCGTCATCATGAAATGCTCAAGGAGTCATCACTTCACGGCTACCCTAGACAATGCACACGGTGTAGATTATGGGATGCGATGGAGGAGACAAGAGTACCGGCTTGCTTTTCTTCTCCCTCATCTGCATCACTGGCCCCTTGACCTAAGTTTACCTCTTGTAAGAAGAGGGCCCTTAGCGCTTAGAACCCACAAAAACACCATCTACTCCAAATGTTACGGGTGTGAACCTGGGGTTAGTGGGCTTCATGCAGGCTTGCTTTAGAGTCTGACAATTCCAGATCATGGTCCAGACAGCATTTCTTCTCTCTAGGCTGCTATTTAATCCAAAATAGTTTTTTCATAATGTGTTTGATGCCTTAAACACAACGCAGATCTTAAGGGGAGGAAGGATGCTTCAGTATCCTGATTTATTTCTCTGTTTTATATGGAAAAACTATTGCCTGAATGTAAGATGGAAATAAAACAGGGATAAAGATAAGTATCAGCTCTAAAACCATTTTACATTTTATAAAATGTTATGTATGGTAGAAGATACAATATGTAAAAGAGATACATAAAAGGTGTGACCCTGCCTATCTTTTCTTAATTCTTATTTTATTAAGATTGGTTGAAACTATCTTAACTTTTGCTGTTAACCTTGACCTTTCTAAAAAAAAAAAAAAAAGCCAAGGAAAGTTTTTCTGAAACTTACGTGAAAACTTTAAAAAACATTTTTGAGGATTTTTAAGGAGGATCCTAAGAGAGACATGCATGGATCTAATGTACATGGGAAGTAGAAAAAGACAAGATCTCCTTAGTAAATTGGGAGCATGGGGATCATGGGAGAGGGTACAAAGGGAGGGGAGAGGAAAGAAGGGGAAAGGAGAAAAATATATATCTCAATAAATGTGTTTTCCTAATTTAAAAACGTTAAAAAAATAAAGAATTGAGATTATAATGAATCAGGTTATTTCCCTTTTTCTTACCTTTCTTCAAACCCTCCCATGTATAACTCATCTTGGTCTTTCAAATTTGTAGCTTCTTTGTCTTTAATTGTTGTTACATATATGTGTACATGTATGCATTTCTAACTGCATAAAACAGCCTGCTCAGTCTCTCCAATGTTACTGGTATGTCAGCGTTAGTGGGATGTTTTCAGGGCTGACCATTGGGTACTGGATAATGTTCTCTTCCCCAGGAGAGACTATTTCTCCAGCTCCCTGCATCCCTTGGCTGCCTGTAGTTCTTTGTGTAGGGCTGTGGACCCCTGGCCTTTCCCCTTCCACATTAGCGTATACATTGGGGTCATCCCTGTATGGCTCATGTTTAAGCAGTCACGTTGGGAGACTTCATAGGTGCAGCTTCTTACATCACCAGGAGACATAAAGACACAGCAAACTTCCTGTTCCTCTGGTTCCTACAACCTTTTCTCTCCCTTTTCTGCAGTGATCCCTGAGTCTTCTGTGTAGGAGTTATGGAATCAACAGCTCCCTAATTAGACGTAGGACCCACTCAACAAGAGGGAGCCTAGCCAACAACCCAGGACTGGTGAAGTCATGGATCTTGGAGGCGAACCTACAAGCACCACTTTCCTAAACCAGGATAATCCCTGACTACATTCTAAACACTTGTCCTTTCATCCACAGGTCAATGCAGCCCTCACCCCGCATCCAGGAAGCTTCATGTTTGCAACAGATGGAGACCATTGCAGAAGACAAAACCCCATCAAAATGCAGAGTTGTGGAGCCCGTTCCCAAGTGATACATCTACAACACGGCGCCTGCACCTTAAAGCAGGCTATCTGAGCCCCAGCCAAGTAACTGGCAAGCCCTGCCATCTGCATTTTAAAAAGTTAACCTCTGACCTTCGGTTCATAAGTTGGTGCTGCTTCACCGGCACCTGACAAGTCTCAAACCTACACAGTTCCTTTGTCCTTCTGCATGCATCCCACGGGGATTTGCTGCCCTCCTAGTAAGGGCCCTTGTTTTAGGTTAGATGCTGGGGATTTACACAGGCTCAAAGGCCAGGGAGAAAGACAGCAGTGATATCAATAACTGCTATAAGACAAAGCTAAGATTAATGACAGAGGATGCTTAAGGCACTTTGGCACCCGGTCATCTTGGAGCCTGGAAGAATTTTCTGAGAGGCACAGCTTAAACTGAGTAAGATGAACAATGTCAGTTATTTCAGAATGGAAACGACGTTCTAAGCAGAACCGAGAATGTGAGCGACAGGAAGAGAGGGGTTGGCATGATGCTTTAAAACTAGATGAACATGACTAACATCAGAACAAGCCGTCACCGTGAGGCTGGTGAGGAGAACGTGGGTCAAATCACGAAGGCTTTGAGTCATACTAGGAGGCCACATAAACTACTTTGAAGCTAGAGAAACAGTTCATGAAAAGATCTTCTGCACAGATTGACATGATCAGAAGAACATTCCACCAGGAATTCGCTGATCAAAGAAAATCAGATGAAGAATGATGTGCGAGTTAAGCTCAAAACTCATGGATGTTCGTGCAAGGATAGTGTCAGTGGTATTGGCTAAGTTTAGGAAGGGTTCCAGGGCATCGGGATTTAAGTCTATAGGCCGTAGAGCTCCTAAGTGACATATAGATAACATTCAAAGAAAAGAAGTGACCAACCTTGGATGGTGGTGATGTCTGACTTCCATTTCTAAACAAATTGAATTGAAATGGCCTTGATATGGTCAGGTGTAGATTTCAAAGACAAAGTTGGCTGCCTGAGCCAAAGACTGGGAATGGCTTTGTGAAATATGTGTATAGATGTGGAGCTCTTAGTGTGTCAGTGTGTTTAAGCCCAAACCCTGAAGAGATACGGCAAATTGAGAGAGTAAGAGTCAAGGAGAGACTCCTAAGGAGTGTCCTCAGGAGTTCGTTTCTATTATAAAGGGAGAAGGGGGCTGCTCTTGCCTCTGTTCATACTCAGGACTTCCAAAAACTTTTCAGCAAAGCAAGACATATATGCCCGCCTTCTGACTGGTGATACAATGAAGGGCCTGATGTGATGGATGGGGTTAGACTGTCAGTGACAATCTACAGACGCTTTTAACGCCAGGTTCCAGCCCAAGACTAACATCTCTCGAGGTACCTGGATGCGAAGAGTTCTCTGCCACAGATGATTTCGCTGTTTCTTTGTCTTTCCCTTCCTTCTTCTGTGATGTTGTTTGCAGGATGTTGTGCCCCGGTTACACGCCAGGCCGAACAGTTTGAAGACTGCTTTTACTTTATTAGATGCTTTTCTGGCTCATCGTGTAGAAAAAGGGATTTATAATCATAGCAGTTGAGAAATGGAGAATCTGCTTACCCTAGCCATGGGCTATATATAATTCGAAAGGGTAGAAATACCATAAGTAGTATTTCAAGTCTCACTTTTCTCAAATATCTCCATTAAAGATCCTGATAAAAACCTTCGGATGTACATAAAATGTAAGCAGGTGTTCCTCTTTTCCTGTGTTTTCTAGCCTGGATCATAGAGTCGGTCAAAGCATGTTAGACCTCTTAATATTCTCAAAGACAGTTTCTAATTCACATTTTTTTTTTTTTGGTTTTTCGAGACAGGGGTTCTCTGTGGCTTTGGAGCCTGCACTGGAACTAGCTCTTGTAGACCAGGCTGGTCTCGAACTCACAAAGATCCGCCTGCCTATGCCTCCCGAGTGCTGGGATTAAAGGCGAGCGCCACCACCGCCTGGCCTAATTCACATTCTTTCTCTTTGGATCTTTGCACATTTGGGGGTGGGGGAAGACATGTGGGCTGTTAGGATGCTGCTGTGTATTTAAATAATACTTATATCCAGACTAAATATCAATTAGTCATACCGGTTATACTAGGAAGTCAAGCCATGAGAAGTTTTGTGCAGAAGGCTGATATATCAAGAGGGGCATTCTATAGGGAGACTTCGTTCAAAATTCATGGTCATTCCTACAAAGATGGTGTCCGCCAATGAATAAATTTGGGGAGAAGCACCAGGAAATGCTGATTCCTAATAATTCTGAATGATATCTAGAATACCCACAGGAAAGAACTGGGGGAAACAATGGTCAACTCTGATACTACATCCTCACAAACACTGTAGAGACAAAATGTGAAGTCTGAGGAACTCAAATCCACTTCTACATCTTTGTTAAAGAGTCAAAATAAATCTCTAGGTTGTAGGTCACATAGCCTCTGAGGCTTCAATGAGTTCTTAGGACTATTTGATGGGCTCTAAAATAGTTCCCTAAGACATTTTTGATGAGTCATGACTTAGGAGTTAGGATTTGCATCATCACTATAATGGGAATTAATCAAATATATAATCAAATATTAATCAAATGCTTGTTTTGCAGCTGATTGGCAGTCAGCACTTTACATGCCGTCTGCTCTCGGGCCCTCACCACACATCCATCAGGTAGAAGGAGTATGGTGTGACCTTCATTTCCTGGCGAGAAAATGAGTCAGGTATGCGGTAAGTTCTAACAGCTGGACCTTAAGCGAATTTCGGAAGACGCAGCCCTCGCTCCACCCTAAGCATGCCGCCATTGACCTTCCTCTGGGTTTGCGTGTGAATGACTGTAGTGAGAAGCGCTGCTGAAATGAAGAAAGCAGACTTTGTACCAGCTGACAAAGCGAAAGTAATTCACCCCACACCAACAAGGCAAATGTCCAACCTGAGCCACCCCCTCTTCAGCAAGCTAATGAGCAGCTAGCGGCAGCCTGGCTCTAGTCACACACCCTAAAATCCGGTTCTTCCTCCCTCCATTCTCATCAACCTATGTGCCGTGTTTTCACTGCGGAAGAGGTGCAGGTCAGTGTCTAGAAGGACTGATTGGGACTCGCAGTGTTTCTAAAGCAATGTGAACTCTTCTTCGCTATTGGAGACTTGCCTCCTTTCTGGAGGATTCACAGGTTCACTTTCTCCTTAAAAACGCTGGGGCCTTTCCCCTGTGCTTTCTATACGCTTCCCAGAGTTCCATTTTCATGCTTTCGCCTGTCAAATTCAGTAGCTCCACTTAGAGATAGTATTTTGCTCGTATTTTTAGTGCCCTTAGTCTTGATCTGTGTTTATTCTAATAGCCTTCTCAGATGCACAGGAAAATAACCAGAATATGCAACTCATTCTATCAAGATAGAGGGATTAAATATAAGCACGCATCTATCTGGGATTCTTAAGCTTCATAAATCTCTAGATGTTTTTAAAATAAACATTTAAAAAATAAAATTTTCCAAAATTAAGTTTTATCTTAATTTTTTTGAGAATTTCACACATAAATACACTGTATGTACATCTATTTTTTAAACCCATCAAGTGTAAGCAATGCTGCCCACCTATTACAGGGTGTGTGGACTTCCACTGGACAACGTAGTAGATGCTGAACTCTTAAAGAAAATCCAATTCTCTGTCTCCCAGCAGCAATCAAGTGTCAATAACTCCTTAGATAGGGATGGGACTTTGTGCCTGCTTCCCCTGTCTATTCTGGAATTTTTACAGGCTAGATTTTTACAGGTCTTAAGAATTTTGTCTTAACCAAATTCATATGGGCAATTTCCTTGTGTCTAGAAAACACTTTCCAATATACTCATCCATAGCCTCTGGCTCTTCCAACCTTTCTGAACCCTATTCCATAATGACCCATGAGCCCTGGGAGAAGGGTGTGTGATGTAAATGCCATGTTGAGGGCTGAATGTTCGTATTCTCTGCACGCTGACCACTTGCGGTTCTCCTTCCCCTCGTGTTAATTGTTATTTACTACAGAAAGACGTTTCTCTGACGAGGGTTGGCAGAGGTGTAACAAAGTCACGAAGAACCAGTTTAATACTACGCTCACTTTGCAGAATAACAGCTTTACATCTTCCTCTAGGACCTAGCAGCGGATGAGCCACATATTCGCGCCCAGATCTTGACGTCAGGTATTGGTTTTAATTTGTGGAGCAGACCGTAACTCCAGTCAGCAGAGTGATTGGTTACTCCCATGACATCTGTATCATCGTTGCCGTGATGAACTCATCTGACTCAGGTGCTCATTGCTGTAGCTAGCAGGGGTTCACAACCAGGTAAGATCGGTGTTTACTTTCCTCTTCCAGGACCACACATTGCATCTTCAAGAACTGGGGGAGACGTTGATTTGCTGTTATCTTTAGACATTATCCGTTTAGATAAACGGAGGCTTTGTCATGAGTTAAGGATGCTGAAGCACCATGACATGAATAGTTGGTATTATAAAAAGCTACTTGCCCACTCGAGGAACCAGGATGGGCAGACAAGGAAGGAACCAGGCGTGAAGCAGAAAATGTCAGGAGTGAGAATTTTACAGTGAAGTGCACAGTTTTATTTGTCTCCACATATAGGACCAGCACTTGAAGCATGGTAACAGTAAGATGTACATTTTACCTTTAAGGCGCTTTCAGTCTAGCCCGCAAGACCTATGTAGAAACTGAATTGTTATAGTATGTGGTATAGACAAGACCAGCAGTTCTCAACCTGTGGGTCACAATCCCCAAAAGATCATCAGAAAACACAGATGCTTACATTATTATTTGTAACAGTAGCAAGATTACAGGTAAGAAGTAGCAACAGAAATAATTTTGTGGTTGGGAGCCACCACAACATGAGGGACTGTAGTAAACAGTCCCATCATTTAGGAAGGCTGAGAACTACTAGACAAGCCTGTTAAACATTCAGAGAAGGAAGGAAAATCATCTCAAGGTGGAATTCTCTGGGAAGTGCAAAAAGCAATGAAGGAGAAAAGAGGAGAGGGGTCAAACATGGAGACTTGGATGTCCTAACAGCTGTTTCCACTGATGAAGGCTAGTAAGGCTATGGTTACCGTGAAATTAGTCAAAATGTTTTGTTTTTGTTTTCAGCACATTGTGACTCTAAGGTATAGATGTTTAAAAAGAAGATTTGGACTCCACGTGTGGCCATGATGCACACAAAACATGGTGGTTTCATTTCTTTATTTGTAAGAGCAAATCAATGGAGATTGTATGCTACCCGCCCCAACTCATGATGGGTTTGGATCATTGGATAATAGCTGGTGTTACCTACAAGCATGTCATGGGCCAGTTTCTGAATAATTACTGAAGTAATAGAATTTCATAAACTCTTCAACTGATCTGTAGTGACTAATATTATGGCCCAAAGAAACACCAATGAGGGGAGGCATATCCTTAGTGTGCTGGGCAAGGAATAAACTGGAATGCAGTGCATTGAAACAGTTTGACATCTTCTTCATCCTTCTCAAATTTCATATTTAATTACAAATTTTCTAAATGAATATTGGAAAAAAGATTAGACAATTCTGTCTTAGAGGTGGCAAAGAGCAACATTTGGTCTTTTTGAGTCCTGACAAAATACTGCTCTCAGTAGTAAGGATTTGTTCTATTCTTGGAAACATTCCCAGTTAATGGCTACTGGTATCTATGTTATAAGACCAGAGTTTTGAAACTGAAATGAACTGGTTAGCTACAAGGAATGTATCAAGATAATTAGAACTAAAGAGTGTAGGAATTTTAGCTCTAGTTCCGACAATTCAGCCTTACTTTTCTTGAAGACCAATTACTTGCAATATTGAACACTATCGTATGGAAGAAGATGTCAGCAACCAGCATCCTGTTTCTTCTCTCTCTCTCTCCTCTCTCTCTTTCTCTCTCGTGTGTGTGTGTTGAGCGTGTGTGTATGTGTGTGTCCGTGTTTGATGTCATGTAGTGAACATTACATGAACCAGAACAGACACTCAAGTTTGACTTTTGCTTTCGCTGTTTAATGGAGAAGTCTGAATAACCTCTGTATTCAGGGCAATAAGTAGTCTATAATCAGGCTCAACATGGAGTCACCTTTATAGTTACACGACCTATGATGCTGTTGCTTGTATTTGTCTTCTGAATTTACAGCTGGGGAAAGTAGATGCTAAATGGTAACATCTTTATTGTGAGAGTTTTGAGGTTATCAATATCAGTGGGTTTTTTTTTTTTTTTACAACAAATAGCCTTTAGCTATCCTGGAACTGAATGTCTGTATTCACTTTATGCTCTCTTGAGAAGACAGCATCTTAGCCACCATTGTCCATTAGGATAACTTGTAGAAAGTATTGTACAAGGACACAGACGTCATTAACCTAGCTAAAACCACGTCTGTTTGATGAATAGTCTATGAATGCTTACAGTTATGTACGTTAGCTTCCTTGAGTTGTACTTTTCCCCTTTTATTTACTTAAATGGAACTTTATGTATTGTAAAGAATAACTAAAGAGTAAAGTAACAAATCAGAAGAGAAGACTATCTGTATGAAGGGTGGGAAGAGGTGCATTGCATGTTTTCTGTCCGCATTAAAGAGACGATGTGCTAGACAGTTCCTGGAACGCAGCAAGAACTGTGATATATTGTTTCTGGTTGATTGATAGACTCAGGAAATGGTTGCCCTTCCCGAGAGTGCACATAGGATGTGAAAAGTCAACAAAGTCTGAAAGGCAGTTGTGTTATAACACTGAAAAGTCCCTCAGCACCCTTCCTGCTCCTGGCTCACTCGATAAGGGCTACAGCACGATGAAGCATCTGGAGGTAAGAATAAAGAAGCCGCTGAGAAGGACAAAGCAGGAAAGAAAGATGGGGTCTTAGTGAGGAATGAGAGCAGGGCTTAGAGCCGAAGGAAAATAGGTTTTTTTTGGTGAAAGTAATGTGATCTGAGATTTGAACATGGGTCTGTGTTGCGTGTATGCTGCTTTTGAAATCTACAGAGAGAGCCAGGCAGATATTCAGACTACACGCCATTGGATTCTCCAGTACATAGTCCGTGTTCCCTGTTGATACTAAGATGAGGGTTGGAGAACTTTTTTCGCCATCGCCAGCTCACTTTGGGGCAGCTGGAACTCAGAGGAGGCAAAAAAGTGCCCCTCTGTCTTGACTCGAGAACGCTTCACTCTGACCATTTTGTTTCTTACAAACTGTCAATAAAGCCTAATTCACTTTGTTAGAGCAGTTTTTGTTTGTTTGTTTTATCCAGTCCCATAATTACTGATGATCTGAAAGGCTGGGTAACAGCCTCCATGTGCCTGCTTCCTACAAAAATGATCTCCACTGATGCCCTATCGCTAAGGTTAAATGAGACCAGAGCTTTGTTCCGGAGTTTATAATTAATGAGATTTGTTTCTAAGTTCATACAATGTCCTTAATGCTTAGCATGATAGGACTTTCAGAGAAGACGCCTGTGTTTAAATTCAAAAGCTATGCCACCAGCAATACAATTCCCCAGGCTTTGTCCGTATGTGTACTCGCAGGGGTTGGTGGAGAAGCACAGGACGTGGGCAAGGACCAACTGAAACCAAATGATAATAAAGAGTCTGTGAGTAGCCCGAGAGCATGGGGATTGTCCATCAGTTTCTGTACTGAAATAAAATGGCTAAGGCAGCGTTTCTTCCTTGTAACACCATAACTTGTGTCTCCTATGTACTCAGAAACTACTTGATAAGGGAAATCTACAGAGACACTTGAACCAAGCTCACAGACTTTAGTCCAACAACTGTGGAGCCTGCATGGGACTGAGCTAGGCCCTCCACATGTGGAAGACAGTTGCTTAGCTTGGTCTATTGGAGGGGCCCCTGGCAATGGGACCAGGACCTGTCCCTGGTGCATGAGCTAGCTTTTTGGAGCCCACTCCTTATGATGGAATGTCTTGTTCAGCCTTGATGCAAAGGAAAAAAGGCTTGGTCCCGCCTTAACTTAATGTGTCGGGTTTTGCTGACTCCTTAGGCCTTACCCTTTGGGAGGAGTGGATGGGGGGGGTTAGGCTTGGGGGAACTAAGAGGGGGCGGGAGGAGGGGAGGGAGGGAAAACTGTGGTTGGAATGTAAAATGGATAAAAATAAATAAATTAAAATGAACTACTTGATAAAGGTCATGTCTTATATTTTCTAGTCTTGGCTAACTTGTGACATATTCAAAAAAATATCTGGTGAGTGAATCATGTCTGTTGATTTTGTCAGTTTCATACAAAGATAAATCTCTGGTCATATGGTGTTGATGTTATGAAGGGAAACAGATAACAAAAGGGCGCTAAATCTACCCTGTGAAGGAGGCAGTGGCTTCCAGTTTCTCAGAAGTGCCTTAAGGCAAAGTTTGAACAACTCCTACAAATTCAGCCTTTGTACCTGGCTGCCATCCAACTTTCTGTGCATCTTTCCCTAATTAGGACCCGCTATCAGTTACAAAGCAGGCGTTCCTCTACAACTCAGCCCCGGTTTCGTCATCTGGAGGACAAAGAGTGCCTGGTCTCTTTCGGCGCTTTAGCATAATTCTGGATATAGCTGTTCCTTTGTCTAGAATGTCAGCGTCATTTTGTTATTCTATAGTTTTGCCAAACACTGATTTGTGAAAGAAAGCATTCCGGAAGGGAAATTCAACTGTGTAAGTTTTCATTCCCACTGTGTTCCAAGGATCCCAGTGACAGGAAAGATAACAGAGTCAGTGAGGGATTATGTACCGCATTTCCAAACTCTGAGAGGCGAAAGCCCTGTAGACAGAAACCATCAGGAGGGCACAGGCTGTTGGTGAGCACCACAAAAGCTTCTAGAAGAACTCCAGCATACTCTAGACCATCCACAGAAGCAAAGGCCCTTCCTGTGCTGACAATCACACTTGCTGACGGCATCCCATTGTGTGAGGCAGACTTAGATAGTGTGTGAGGTTATTATTGTCTGGAAAATGATGCCAGTGAAAACCTTGCCAGTTTGGCTCTTTTAAAGAAATTCAAACCTAAATTTATCTCCAAGTCAATCCTGTTTAATAGGTTTAAAAGCTGAACTGTGTATGGGCAAACCTTAAAACATAGAGGTTCTCATCTACACTATGGAGAAATCACAAGAAGAACCGTGCATTTCAGGACCCAGATCCCCTTGTGCCACTTGTATCAGTCACCTTTGTGGAATGTCTATGTTATGGTGAATGTGGAGCGTTCTCTCTGCTTGATGTCATCTCTGCTTCTCTCCTGTTGCTGGGAGTAGAGAAACTGCTACATGCTGCTTAGTCATTTTCTTTTTGTCATACAATTCCTGAGCAAAACAACTCTGCTCCCAGTTCCAGGGGAGAGTCCACTATCTTTGGGGAGCCGCGAAAGCAAGAGCGTGTGGTGGCTGATCACACTGCATCCACAGTCGGGAAGTGGGGAGAGATCCGTGCTGCTGGTCACCTCAGCTCTTCTTATTCCGTCCAGCACCCTAGGGTGGGGTCGCCTTAGCATGCCCAGGTTCACCTTTCCTAGTGATTTTTGGTTCTGTCAAGCTGATCATTAGTACGAAGCACATGGCCTGTTACGAGAATCATGGTGGAGATTTTTTCCAGTGAAGACTCGATGCTTACAGAAGCCGAACTCTTTGTGAAGCGAGGTAGAGTGGAAGATCAGCTTACATCTGAGGAACACCTTGGGTGTCAGTCTTTCAAAGCCATGGAATCATGTCCAATAGCAAGAGGAGAAGAGACCCACACTGCTGTGAACATGTAGGGGGTAATATGTCCTAGTCTCAAAATTAGCGCTTCAGTGTGACAAAACTTATAATTTTGATTATACTTCCTCAAAGGAAGTATAATAATATATAATAATAATATATAATCAGTATATGTGTGTATTCCCCCTCGTGTGTGTGTGTGTGTGTGTGTGTGTGTGTGTGTGTGTGTAAGAGACAAGTGAAAGCACTTATCTGTGAACAAATGAGTAAGCAGTGATGGATTTTCCATGGGAGTTAAGTTCCTTATCTTAGGATAACTTCACATGATCAATCCAGGTCTACCCTCCTATGTCATAAAGTCATATAGTCATACATAGAAATATAGTAAGATAGTTGCAAAGGGAATTACTTGAGGTTTCAATAACTTATTTTAAAATAGGATCTTATCAATGCTAATAATAGCAATAGCTGTCGCTTGAATCCTTGCTAAGTCATACATTCTGATAAGTCCTGGTTAGCATCATCATTTTGTGCTCACAAAGATACAATGAGGTCAGGATAGGAAGCTCAGACTTAGCTCATGCTGAAGACCATACAGCTAAGTAGCAGGAAGACCGGGGGTTGTATCCTGTAGCCCAAAATTGAGGTATGCATTCTTAATTCCCGAATTACCTTATGAATATAATCAATGGGTGTTTTAATGTTTTTGAGCTATGTATTCATTTTAGGAAGAGATGAACCCCCTCCAGAGGCCATTCCAACCTGAACTTTGATATACTATTTCCGGGGCTGCACAGGGATATAAATATTACCCATCCCAACCCCTGCTGTGAGCCCCATATGCACCCATGTAAATACCCGACAGAAATAGACAGGACCTTCTATAATGTCATGTAGAAAAACAGAAATATGAAAATTACAGTAAAAGCATTTCTGAAGGGCTCACCACAGAGATAAACATGCGAGAGAAAAATGCTGAGACAATGGATTTTTTTAAAGCAGTTACATGTTCTGAAACGAAAACACCATGGAGTTTACCACGGCAGGACTTTAAACACGGCAAAGCTTAAACTTTAAACATTAGCAGCGTTAAATCAGATGCTTCTTTCCTCACTGACCTTTCCTGTGTCCCTTCATCCTATATGTTACACGTTTGTCTTCTTTCTTTAAAAACCCATAAGTATGAGCTTTATACCCATTACTTGCAAGGAACCGCACTGGATATTTCTGACATGGTGGAGAAGAGGGAAGAGAAGGAGAGAGATGCAGAATCAAAAGGACACGAAGGCTGCTGTCTGCAGTTCATATTCCAACAGTAGGTGGCAAAGGAAAGCATACCTAAAAGTAAAATATATCGTACATTACAAATTAATAAATGGTATTGAAATAAATAGGGCAAAACTGGGAATACTGGTTGTAAAAAAGTTGGAGTCTTTCTTTTTCTAAGTTAAAATCTCATAGAGAATTAGGTCACTATTTTAATTCCGAATATCACCTAGCAGATGGAAGGCTGACCCAGGGAGCTCAGCCCTAGCCCATCCCACAGGGACTTCTGGAGGTATGCTAGCTGCCCACAGGTGTTCTGATTTGTTCAGGCGGGGAAAACCCTTTATTCCTTAATACACCGTGAGTCATAGGAAAAGGGCACAGCTTTGGCGAAGACAGCTTCTTTGTATTAAAGGACGCTCCCGAAGTGGGACACACTGTGAGCCCCCTGAATCTAAGATCCCAGTCCATTAGAAAAGATGCTATGTAGGAGACACCAGGGGTCCTGGCTGGCACACGGGAACACTAACACTGAATGCTGAGAAGAGAGAAGGCAGCTACTTGCTCGCTCCTTTGGGTATAGATACAAAGACAACATGGAGAATTGACAGTACGGCTCAGCCTCACCCTCTCCTGAGCCCGACAGACAGCCGACTCCTTAATGATTTGGACTGGTCTTGAGGGATTTCTTCTGGAACTATCTCGCCCTCCCTACACACGCCAGTCATCCCTGCCAGTGCTAACACCGCCCCAGCCTAAAGCACCGGCTCTTTTATACTGCTATAACAAGGACATGCGGGGTGCAGAGTTTCGAACAAATGGCATCTATTTTGACTCATGCCTTTGGAAGCTGTAACAGTTAAGTTAAGCAGCTGCATCTGCTGAGGGTATCATGGGCCAAAATACGGCGACTGGAATTACAGAATGAGAGCTGGTGCAAGAGCAGAAAAGTCCAGTAATGTTAGGTACTAATGTAGTCCCACGGAACCAAATCCACTCTCGGGAGGCTGGTATCAACCACTTCTCAAGAAGCTCTATGACCTAATTCTGCTCACGAGTCCTTCATCTTAATCATGACAGATCCCAAGCTTCCAGAACATGAGCCTGCCGATGGCAAGTTATCTATATTCAAACCATTACAGTGGCCCTGCACCATCTTTTCTTCTGACATATGGACATCTGGGGTCTGTAGCTTAGCAATTCCAGCATAAGAGAATATAGAGTCCAAAAAAGTAAACTTCCCAGTAGTCATTTGGGCACCCTTTTTTACTTTGAATCAAGGCTTCCTTCTGGGCTGATGACATCTTTATGCTGGCCAAAACCACCAGCTTCTGGTTGGCTGGTTCGTTTCCAGACCCTCCCTGCATGATTCCAGGCTTCAACAGGAGAAAAGATTCAGCTTATCCACAAAGCAATTTTGAATGTCAGGATCAATTATCTCCTTGACTCTCCTTATTTTCTGACCTTGGTTCTCGATGGCTAAGGAAAGACTCCTAACGCAAGTGTACTTTGCTCGAAAGTATGACATTCTACAACCAAATTTGAAAAGTATAAGGAATATGTTTTTTGGATAGCTCTGGAAGCTTCCTAAATTAAAGCTAATGGCTTTGTAATTATATCTCGTGCACTAAAAGTAAATTAGTAGACTTAGTTGGTCCCTGGGGCTCCCCATTTTTTATTGGTTTCAGCTCAGAGCTGAAGGGTAAATGTTACTTCCTGCTGGCCCATGAATTTACCTACTGGGAAAGCTATTAACTCATATCTCTAATACCCGTTAACTCATATCTCTAATACCCCAGTTCTCCCTCCGCCTCCAGCTTCTTTCTCTCTGCTTTCTGGATAAATTCTTTCTAACGAGAAGAACTCGGGTTTCCCACAAGCTCTAAAGCTTCTCCAATGAAGCTGCACCGTGCATTGCACTTGTAACAACATGCTCCGATGGAACCTGATTTTCCAACTGTTAACAGCTCCTCACCATGTGGATAATGGCAAAGACTATCATATCAACACATTGCCAGAGAGCTTGTCTTCTTGCTGTTCGCACATGGTGGGCAAGTAGATGTATGAGTCCCAACAGCACTCCCCAGTACCGAGGGCATTTTTCAGTGCAGCCAAGAGTTTCGTCACGCCAGTGAAGTCAAAAGGGCTGAGGTCATGAGAATACCCTAATGTCAAACCCTGTAAACCGTCTGCCAGTTTCCTTCACATCCCTGTCCCCGAAACCGACCACTACTGTGTCTTAAACTGTGCCTTTCAAACTGAGAATCATTGTATCTGTTCTTAAAACTGGACTTCCCAGGTCCGAGGCCAATTTATAGTTAAGAGTGAGTGGAACAGCTTCTTCTGAGAGTTCCACTATGTACTGGGTAGCTGACTGTGTCCAGCATCTGATGGGCTCCACGTGAAAAACACACTCCTCCTACAAAGCTGTACTTCAAGATGTGCAGAGGGAAACAGCTAAAAAAAAAAAAAAAATCAGCCCTTACCTGGGTTGTGAAAAGCATAATTGATTTCTTTTCCAGAACACATGAGTGTCGGAAAATTTAAATTGCTGAGGAAAAACAATGCGTTTAAAGAAGCTTGTGTTTAACTTAAAGTGTTCAAGGTAGTCTCTGTTTGAACAGTGTGTCCCTGTGTAAAACAAGAAAGCTGACGCCAATGATTTCTGCCGTGGGTACGCTTATAGGTTAGGTATGGAAAGCTTTTCTTTAAAAATCTAAAAGTGCCATTATTTTAAGTATACGGTCTTCGAGGGACATCCTGAAAATCAGCTGGAAGTTTTGAGAGTCTCTGAGAAGTCACCTTAAAGCACACTAATGTATTAAAAAGATTTCATCATCACATACTTGATATTTCCTCTGACTTGCTTTTGGACTGCTCAAGTCTCGATTGTTACCCCAGTACTTTGATGTATGTTTCAGTTTCCTCCTAGAGGAGACTAGAGATAAGGAACAATCTTATTTGGAAACACAGCGAACCCTGACCCATTTCTATTTGTTCTCACTCTGATAAGATTGGGCAGCTTCGTCTATGTCCCCTATTTGACTTCACTGTATGGTGGTGTCCCGCGAAAAGAAACTCATTTCCAGCATTTACACCCGAAGAATCATTAGCCAGATCAAGTAGTTCACTCGGTGCATTCCTACTTCCTATGGATAAATGATTCCTCAACCTTCCAGACATTACACACCCACCTCCTCCTATGTTCCAGACGTTGATAACGTTTTAGGCTGCTTTCAGCCTTGAGTGACAGTGTCTGTGAGACTTTCTGGTTCTGGTAAGACCTTAACTCCAGGCAACAAAATTCTGTAAGTATTTAGCAAATCCATCTAAAATCTGCTCACATAAAACAACATTCAGCTGTCTTTGCTCAGAATTGTATTTTGTTTCAGTTATTGGAATGATTCAAATGAGCAAATCATAAGGAACCCTTGGTTGTAATTAATATTGGCCAGAGCTCCAGTCACAGGAGAGTCTGCTAGATTCCATGTCCACAGTTTACTCTCATGGCTAGCGGAATCCATCTCGTTGTTAGCCGTCATGCTCTCCATGTCCACAGTTTACTCTCATGACTAGCGGAATCTATCTGTTGTCATCTGTCATGCTCTCTATGCCGAGCCTAGTTCCTCGTGTCATCGCAGCTTCTGGTACCTGTACTTTAACATGACGACTCAGAACCCTGTGTTATCTCCTTTGCTGGCAGGTGAGAAGTACTAGAGAATCATGTTTTTCTTACCCTCTGTTGTCAACATAGTCATAAAGTCACTCTTGTGACAGTGTCGACCCGTAGATGTCCCACAGATACTCGTGGAAGCCGTGAATTTGGGTAGGGGAAAAAGGAAGTATATGGATCATGATAAACTAGGAAGCACTGAGGTCTCGTATCTTTGAGATCCAGAAGACAGACCACACTGCCGTTTTCCCACTATGGCAACCTGATATGAATTAAGATTGTAAAAAGTAACAGCCAACCCTGGTGTTTTCTTGGTACATTTTAAATGCTATGATCAAGATATAGTATTTCGTTGTTACATATTTTGTTTATATTAAAAAATAACAGATTGCTAAACCAAAATATATGGCATTATCACCTTGTAGAACCCTCATGATAATTAAGTGATCTTAAAACATCAAGGATGAATCTGGAGGGATCCCCATCGCCACAAATAACCAGGTGGATATATTTCTTTAATCTGTGTTGAGAATTAAAACAATCGTGTGAAGAAGAGCAATACGGATATTTTTTATTCTAGGACTAATTGCCTAGACTCTAAGCTAGGGTACATTTCACTGAGTGTACATTAAAATTATCATTCTAATTCATAAACTGGACACATGCTTGTAAAAAAAAGGCTTTATTATTGTTTCTTAACTCTCTTACCCAACTGGTTACTATATTTCAATGTGGAAGTATCTGCTGAGAAGCTTCTGGCTTCATGTTTGAACTTCTGAAACAAAAACTTTCTGTGGTGCGTGGGCAGTGAAGCCAAGAAGTCCATCTGCCAGTAGGAATCTCGTCCTTTAAATTCCTTGTTATGGCAGCAAACACAACACAATGAGATTTGTTTACAATGTCACTCTTCCATCTCTGGGCTAAAAGGATTAGGTCTAAATTGAACATCATTACGAAAGACCGTGCATAAAAAGGTTTGCTTCTTGTCCTTAAGCACTTGGTGCTGTTTTAAACAACCCCCTCCATTACTTGTACTAATGAAATTCAGAGAGTCAGCAGCAGTAGCTTTTTAAAGTATTTCAGTTTATGCGACTACGTGTTTAACACACACACACACACATGCAAAGCAGCGTGGGGCTCAGAAAGAACTGTGTTTTGGATATGCCAGGGATTGAGGAAAGGTGGTCGGAAAATGTGGGTTTCAGAGTGAATTAAAATCTAGCTTAAATTTCTCTGATGAATAACTTTGACCTTAGGAAATTTACCTCACCTGTCGATGGCACGCGGCCCTCATTGGTAGCAAAGGATAAAAATATTGACCACATGTGGTTGCGTCAAGGGCTACCTAAGACAACTCATGCAGTTCACCTGTCAGAGCTGATATAAATTCACAGTTCAAAAGTGAGACGGGAGTGAGCACACATTTTAATGGGTCCTGTGTATTGTGTGTGAGAGAAAAGGGATCGGAGGAGAGAATGGTTCTGAGCATATCGAAGATATTATTGGAAGCGAAGCAGAGAAATGATGGTTATGATTTATTGATGCTGACCCTTGTCTTTGAAGAGTGAAAGCAGGATGAAGCCGGAGTGCAATGATAGGAGGCAGGTGTGGGTAGTTATCATTTTAATAAAGTCATATCTCTGGCACGCAGCACATAGCGACACAGCAGAACGTCAGAAACAGGCTTTCCCCTCTGGTCCCAACTCAGTCTGTGCAGTGTATGTGTGTGTGTGTGTGTGTGTGTGTGTGTGTGTGTGTGTGTGTGTGTGCGCGCGCGCGTGTGTGTGCATGTGTGTGCGCATGTGTGTCCATGTGTGTGTGTGTGTGCATGTGTGTGTGTGTGCACGTGCATGTGTGCAGCAGAAGACAACCATGAGTGCTCCTCCTCAGGTTCTAGCCACCCTGCCTTTTGAGACAGGAGTTCCTTTGGTCTGGAGCCCACTCAGGCCAGGTTGCTGGCTACTGTGTTCCAGGAATCCGTCTGCATTTCCCCCGGGCTGTGGTCACAGCTGTGCTGTCATGCCTGGCTTTGTTGCCTGGGTTCAGGGGCTCACACAGCAAGCCCTTGGCTGTCTAACTTGCTCTCTTAGGGACTCTCTAGCCCTTTCATGCATCTCATGGCATTTGTAGGAAGGATATCTGATTGTTGAGCCTGCCTAAAGGTTCAGTGCTCTCACCATTATTAAGTAGAACAATTATTTCTATCACCAAAGGCTGCTTTCTATCATAGTTTCGTTCAAGCAACAGTAACATAGTTGAATTGTGTCTTTAAAAAAATGGGTCACAAATGAAAAAGCTCTGTGTTCTCTGAAAGGCTTTCACAAAGACTGACTTTTATTTTGCCATAATTCTGTTGTACTTGAAAGCAATTCTTTTAATACTATGCACATGGCCGTTTAAAATATTACTTATGAAATCTATGTACCTTGGTAAATGCTTCCTGCTTTTCATCCCCCAAGGTAAATGTGACACAATTGGTAGCTTTCGGTGGGGTTAAACAATAACTCCCCACGCTTACCTCTGTGAAGACGAGAGCACAGCATGCCTGGAAGCGTTATAGCCCTGCACGGGGTTCTTTTACTCTGACCTTCCCCTAGAAGGACAAACAGGACATTTTAACAATTATTAAGTGTTTTGCTTTTATTTCTAATACCAAATAATTCTTCTCTATGCTTACATTTAGCATATGATACTTGGTCGCCTTGTTGTATAGCTTTGGGACTAGACTATAACCCAAGGCCTCACCTACCATAGGCGAGTGCTCTACCACGGAGCTACGTGTCCATGTCAAGCTCTGTGTTTCTAATTCTGTGCAACAAGTGCTACAGACGCCAGGCACCATTCTATACGGGAGGGACATCAGTAAATAAGACAGATCAACATCCCTCCACGGGAAGCTCACAGTGTAGCAGGGGAGACAGAAAAGCGAGCAATGCCAATATAAAGGGCATTGATTACTAAATGACAAAGGAAATTAGGAGGAAAGAAAAACAGGATCAGTGGGAGTGGGCAGAAGTTGAATTTTGGGGGCCACCCCCCAAAGGTTTTGAGAAGGTAGCTACTAAAAGTTACGGAGAGTGTAGGAAGTAGAAGTCATTATGCTTAAGGGACAATCAACAGGCCAAGTAAGGTCAGCAAACAAAGCCAAACGAGGAGTGGAATGGCAAGAGTCACTGTCTGGTTGTCTGCTGCAAGGACTAGGGCTTTCACACCGCACATTAAATGCATTTCAGATACAGAATCAGAAGGCACTGCAGTTGTGTTTGCAATGTGTGTCTTTCAAGACGTTATTCTCATAACACTTTTTAGAGACGGATTATCTCTTTTTAAGATTTATTTCTCTAAAAATAGATCCATATCTATCACCATGCACAAAACTTTGATCCAAATGGATCAAAGACTTCAACATAAAGCCAGACACACTAAATCTCACAGAAGAGAAAGTGGGAAGTATACTTGAATGCATTGGCACAGGAGACCACTTCCTAAATAGAACCCCAGTAGCACAGACACTGAGAGAAACAATTAATAAATGAGACCTCCTGAAACTGAAAAGCTTCTGTAAAGCAAAGGATATGGTACCCTGCCCCCTCTTTAGGAAGCAGGGGGAGGGAGGAGGGGTACTGGAGGAGCGGGAGGGCCTGGGACAAGGGGCATAAGAACAAATTTCTCTTTTAACAAAAAAAAAAGGAGTACTGACCTAAGCAGAGAACTCTCAAGAGAGAAATCTAAAATGGCTGAAAGACACTTAAGGAAATGCTCAACATCCTTAGTTATCAGAGAAATGCAAATCAAAACAACTCTGAGATTCCATCTTGCACCTGTAAGAATGGCCAAGATCAAAAACACTGATGACAACTTATGCTGGAGAGGGTGTGGGGAAAAGGGAACACTTCCGCATTGCTGGTAGGAGTGCAAGCTGGTACAGCCCATTTGTATATCAGTGTGGTGATTTCTCAGAAAATTAGGAAACAACTTTCCTCAAGACTCATTAATACCACTTTTGGGTATATATCCAAAGGATGCTGAATCACGCCACAAAGACATGTGCTCAACTATGTTCATAGCAGCTTTGTTTGTCATAGCTAGAACCTGGAAACAACCTTAATGCCCCTTGACTGAAGAATGGATAAGGAAAATGAGGTACATTTATATAGTGGAATACTACACAGCAGAAAAAATATCTTGAAATTTGTAGATAAATGAACGGAGCTAGAAAATATCATTTTGAGTGAGGTAACCCAGACCCAGAAAGACAATTATCACATGTACTCACTCATAAGTGTTTTTTAAACATAAAGCAAAGAAAACCAGCCCACAAATCACAGTCCCAGAGAACCTAGACAACAATGAAGACTCTAAGAGAAACATACATGGATCTAATCTACATGGGAAGTAGAAAAAGACAAGAACTCCTGAGTCAATTGGGAGCATGGGGACTTTGGGAGAGGGGTAAAGGGGGAGGGGAGCAGAGAAAAATATAGAGCTCAATTTAAAAAATATTAAAAAAAAGGTATTCTCTTCTCCACTCTATTCTCTGCTCTTCTCAGCTGGGCACACACCCCCCTTACAACCTTTTGACCACTTTCTTCTGTTTCAAATCTTATAAATTTCTCAGCTCTTAGACAGGCCAAGACTCCTATCTACCTGCATTCTCCTGAATCTCCAGTTCTCAAGTGTTTTACCCCAAGACATCAGTGCCAGAGTCTACCGAAGTGGTTTTCCTGAGGATATTAATTTCTTTAGGATTAGATCTTAAGAAATTAGCGTGTTTAAAAATTTTCCTGGTCACTTTCTTTCTCTCTTTTTTTATTTTGAGTTTAAAGATTAAAATCTTAGAAAGTAGAAATAACTTACTTCTAATAAAAAACCAAGCTGTTTCTTAATTTCATTTTATTTTCTTTGCTTCCAAAAGAACTTGAAAATATTTGGCTTTCGCACTATGATCTTCTGTTTTAGAATAAATGAACTCAGTGTTTATAAAATATTTTATTTTGAGAAGTATTTCATCATTAACCTCTCCACAAGGAGTCAAATTGCAGCCTTCATCAATTTCCATGATACACATCTATTGTGGGAAAGAATGCTTGTTTAAGCGTATAAAGATGCATTGCTTTTGTTTCTGCCGCATTCATTTAACAATGCTAAGGTGTGTTGCCGGGTCACCTTCCCTGCCTAAGGCTCTTGATTGGTCTAATAGAAAGCTGAATAACCAATAGCGAGGCAGTAAAGGGATAGGTGTGGGTGGTAGAGCGAGAGAATAAGTAGGAGGAGGAATCATGGCTTGAGAGAGAGATGGAGGGAAAAAAAAAAGAGGGATATGTCTGGGGCCAGCCAGGCAGTCACCAACAAGACAGACATGAAGGAAGCAGGAAAGTGGGACTCATGGAATGGAAAAAAAGGTTAAAAGTCCTAAGGCAAAATGGAAATGATAAGGAATAGGTTAAATTAAGTTATGAGAACTAGCGTGGCCAGCATAAGATAAGGCCAAGCATTTATGACTAATATTCAGCCTCCATATCATGATTTGGGAGCTGGCAGTCCAAGAAAGCCAACTACATGCATCCGAATACCTCTTTTATGAATTATGGAAGGATTATCTGTGGTAAATCTATATTTTTGTACAATAGTGTTGATTTAGATTTTGTCTGTATGCAAATCTATGATTTAGATTTTGTTTGTATGAAGACATTAGTCTTCATACAAAATTATTTCACAACATTTTAGCTGAATTATAGGTAAAGCTGCCCAGAAGTTGCACTATATCTTGTTTATCACGTTATCCTTTTTCTGCTCTCCACTTAGACTACCCAGAGTCGTGTTTCTGAGAGGACTGGCAGGGCTGTGATGGCGCTCATGATCTGGAGTAGTGTCCCCACAGTTCCTGCATCCACACCACAGCCACGCCTCCGGAAGACACCAGGCTACGCGGTTGACTTGTTGGAGGGTACCTGTTACAACTTACAGACTTGAACATCTAAAGCTTGTCCCATTGGTTATTTTCCCCTTTTCAGATTTCACTGCTTAATTTCCCCTGCCGTATCTTCCTTCTACTTTAAGATACTGAGGCTAATTAACACTCGAAAATAACAAACAAGGGACCACTGCCCTGTACAAAGTCATAGACAAAGAGCCAAATCCCTCCCGACCAGATAGGGTTATTGAACCAGTTTCTAATGATTCTGAATTATTTCTGAGCTGAGACAGGGTATACAATTTTAACTGAGACATCATGGATTGGGCTTGAAGCTTGGAGTAAGATTGAACCCACCTTCTACAATGGAGAGGACATGAGCAGAATGATCACAATTTATGAAAACTGGATTTCTGTGTGATTCCTCTTCAATGCTGGGCTTTGCTGGGGCTGTTTATATACATTCGGTGAAGAAGTCAATGGCCATACATTTTAAAAATACAAGAAGGAGGGGCTGGAGAGATGGCTCAGCGGTTAAGAACACTGACTGCCCTTCCAGAGGACCCGGGTTCAATTCCCAGCACCCACATGGCAGCTCACAACTGTCTGAAAAATCCAATTTCCATGAAATATGATACCTTCACACCAATGTACATAAAATAAAGTTAAATAAACCATAAGAAATATTTTTTTTAAAAAAAGAATATAGGAAGGAAAGCTGTGAGTCTTGTAATAAATGTATTGATTATTCACCGAGTTCAGGAAAACTCGTAACAGCACAGTATTAATTGTATACCTTGACTTTAAACACTTCCCATCTGTTGGGCCTTAATTTAAAAAGCTTTGCCCGTGTGGCCTTAGTCAACCCTCACAACTCTCCTAGGATGTACATGTTATTACCTTCACTTGGCAGAGAAGTGACCTGGACACAAAACGTTTAACAAATCTGCCCGAGGTCATAGAGCCCGTGAGGAGTCCGTAGTAAGATTGAGGAAACACTTGTAAAATTATCCCAGCCAGATCTGCCCATGGAAAGTGTACACAGCTGTCTAGAGTCTGAGTTGAAGGTGCCAGACGGTCTACCCCAACACATCACCTTCACCAGCGCACAATGCCACCTCAAGTTCCCACCAACAAAGAGAGGGCTTTGTGATAAGACACTGACCGAGTTAAGAAGGCTAGGAAGTCAAGGTTGACATCTTTGAGAGAAATTCACATTATAAAGGAGAATTTTGGAGAGAGATGATGGAGGTAAAAGAACACTTTCACTCGATCCTGGTAACAGGGAGGGGCAATGAAGAAAAAAATACCAGATTTGACTTTGCTTGCATATAGAAATTATCCTTATTGTCTGTTCATTTTTAAAAGTTTAATTTAACATGACAACTAGGAGGGATTTAGTGATTTTGAAAATATTAGATAATTTATTATATTATATTTTAAAAATAAATTAGATGGTTTATATCTTCCCCATATTTTTTTTTTAAGTCGAAGTTCTCCTAGGGGCACTACAGGACATCTTAAGAGCATCCACACTCGTCAGATTCGCACAAGTATCTGTGAATTCTCCACAACTGTCAAATTAGAGTGAGTCTGATCTCATACAGCTGGCCTTGCTTCCTATCAGCTAAATCCGTGTCGGAGCTAAGCCGTCCTCAGCGGCTAAGAGGACACGACACGTATCAGCTTGGCCTGTGTATCCTAATGAACATCTGGATGACACTCATGTTGATATGTTAGGAAGGAAATGGGAATAACCAAGACCAGGATAACACAGACCTCTGGTTAGCTACAACGGCTCATCAGCTTCTCTTCGTTTAGATAACATGTAACATTCGGGATCAGGGCTTTGGTAACGAGTATGCATTAGTGAAACGGGTACGTTCATAGACGATCTTAGGAGGGGGGCTACTGGAATGGGGAGTCTTCTAGCTGGAAATGCTTTCTGAGCGAACAGACCGCTCAGACTTGAGCCGTGGCCGGCCTCTTTTCAGCTCTTAAGGCATTTTCTTCACTCTGTGTAACAACAAATGTGGCCCAGTTGCTGTGAGTTAATTGAGAAGGATTGTTTTCTAGTTGCCAAGAAACGGTACTTTCTTACACTGTGCAGGCCATTATGTGCACAGATGGAGCTTCCTGATTTTCTGTCAGAGTTTGGGAATATAGGCTGCAGTGACTCAGCCATCCCCCAGGAGAGTGGCACAGACCCGGGAGGCTTACGAAGGTCTTGTTCCATTTCAGTCCTCCAGGTAAGACCGGGCTGTAAAGAGCTGCGTTCTGTATTCCATCAACGTTTCTTAAGCTACTTAAATGCTTTTATATTCAGCAAACAGGCGGTTCTAAAACCATGAGCTGAGTTAAGGGAAATACTTGTGAAATCCTGCTAAACTGATCTTCTTGAAGATTCTGAGATTTAAAAAAAAAAAAAAGTTGAGCTAATATCATTGAGACTCTAAAGTGTGATTCCTCTTGGTTTCAGAGAGGAAAATTCAGGCAAAGCAAGAGGTTTTGAGTATGGGTAGGATTGAAATGTTAATATTATTGCTAAGGAAGAAAAGATTTCAAATTCTATTCAACTGGTTCTAACTGTGACATGAGCTTAATGGTTTATGAACTTCAAATAGACATGTTGATTTCTACATACATGTAGCTGGCTATAGAATGTCTTCCTCTCTCACATACACACAAAACAATCTATGGAATTTCCCACTCTTTATTATTTATTAGAACTCTTTATTCTTCTTTAATTTGGTATTGGAGGCCGTAAGCACATCGGCAACCATTCTGGACTGAGCGACATTTCCCCGTTCTCTGTGGGTTGGTTAGCTCTTACCATTTGAGAGACTATTCCAGGCCAGACTGACTTCAAGCTCTTAGTGACAGCATGGCAAGTATTTTGATATTTTCTTGACGGTTTTGTCTTATGATTAAGGTAAAGTCAGGGTCCTATACTCACAAGGAGTTTACTAATTACAAACAAACACAAAAATTCTACCTTTACCCTTAAGAGGCAAAACAGCATTCCCTGTTAGTACGCCCCAGACTCTCAGCGCTCATTGTATGGCTTAGATCAAATCCCTTCTGCTGTTAAGGAGTTTCATAGTTTCCTAAGCACAAGCTGGACTCTGGACTCTCCGGAGTTTGCACTTAAAGTTGCAGTTCACACAGACTGCACTTTGGGAACAGACAGTTCAGCTTTAAAGAGGAAGCTAGTTCCATGTTATTAGTGATCTTTCCTCTGTCACATTTTCTCCTCTCTCGAACACAGCTAGATTTCCCTAAGAGTATATTTCCTTTAAAGGGAAGATCGCCATAAGATAGATTAGATAAGTTGCCATTTGTTCGGGGTTTGGAGCCATCAAAGTGTAACTATGACATGTGCAGTGTGAGTTCATTCTGGAAAGAAATTGTTTCAGCATGCCCTTTGCCCAATGACGCTCTCTGAATTTTCCACAAATGAACCAAGACTTTCATCAGGAGGAAATTATGGTCTGATAGAATGTTGACGAAATGACTGCCTGTTAATTTAATTTTAATTCATGAAACTCGTCTCCTCTCTTGAACTCCTAACCATTTGTTAATTAGCCGAAACTGTCATCGAATCCCCAGCCGTATAGAACGAACTTGTCACCCTGCACTTCTGCCTTCCTCGGTGTGGAGTCGAGGCAGCCTCCGGAAGCTGATGCACAGCTCCGGGTGTCGAGGCTCAGCACGCCTGTGTGTTAGTCCTACTGGAGCTGCACGTTTGTCTGTGAGGATGAGCTGAAGCGACGCCATTGTAGCCTACAACGCCCTCTTCGTCTTTAAAAACAGTGCTGTGTGCCCCGGAACCATACTGTGACTTCACTGTGTGGGGGAGCTTAAAATAGCTACCTTCCCTTACTGCTTAGTCATTACTTTTGTAATCATTAGAGCAAGATGAGAAATGAGTCTGTGGAGTGGGCGGGGCAGAGCAGACATCAGGGGCTATAGGATTTTGTGGAAGACTGTCCGTATCTGTCATGCTATTGTTTCTTAGGATAGCAGAATAATTATAATGTTTTAAACATAATCGTGCAGGGGCTGAATAATGCTGCTATAAAAGACTTGATTACCGTTTCTGGGTAGTATTTTTGGTTTTGTTGATGTTGACTATCAGTGAGTTATTCATACTGAGCAAACTCAAGGTCGGTAGATTTTGATGCATCCAGCATTTTCCAGATCTCCTCACCAAGCAGCTCGCCCTGTTTATCATGTCACTCCCTTATGAAAATGTTCTTTGAAGATTTGATCAGCTGCTCTGTGAGACGTCTCTCAAGCAGTGGTTCGAAGATTTAGGGAGACACGGCTGTGCCTTTGTTAATTCCCCCCATGTTTTTCAATATGAAATTTACCTACTTTAGAACTTCCGAGCAATAAAGTTCCTTCTTACGCTCTGCCTCCCTAAAATGTTCTCTTTATAACAGAAGGTTGTTTGCCCGCGTGGAGAAAATGTACGGAAGTTGTAAGACACCAGATTGCCCTGCTGTTTGCGCATGCCCATTCGCTTCTCGGCGCCTGTTCTCACAAGCCAGGATGGGCACTGCACTCTTCCCCCTTCAGGGTTCTCGTTACCCTGAGACTTCAGCTCTTGTCAAAAGCACAGGGAGCTGATTCTGCGCGGCTTCTCTACCGTTCTCGGTACTTTCTATGAGCGTTCAGAAGCTTCGGAGTTTCCTCACCCTCTGCTTCTCTGTTGCGTGGTTTCTAGTCTGACAAGACCTGGCGTGTTTTTCAGTTGTCAGAACACGAAGCGGAGCAATCCTGGCTAGTGTGTGCTCAGAAGGATATGCACACACACACACACACACACACACACACACACACACACACACACACACACGGATACACCACCTCTGCCCACCACACACACCAGAAGTGCCCAATTCCAAATGCCCAAAATAAGAAATTCTGCCCATCAGACCCCACACATCTTACTCTAGCTAAATGCATGGGTAAAGATCAGAATCCTGTTTTGAGAACGTCTCGAAATCTTTTGTGACTTCATTCTTTTTATTTCAAATATTGGCCGACAGAATCGTTTCTATTTTCTTATCGAACCTTCTGGAACCTGTCTATTTAAGAATAATGAGCTGACTGGATTATCCAGTTTTCCCTTCCTTGCTCATCACCGGCACGAACATGACAATGACCACATTATCTTCACGCTCCTACCATGTCCATATGACTAAACCCTGCTTTGTCTGACTGGCCTGTGGGTTATTCCCCTCGCTGTTTCTACTTGTGCATAGGGAAAGATTCACCTGTCTGATCTCTGTGCTCCTGGGTGTCCGTGGCTACAGTCTTCCTTTAATAATTGCCTCTCCATTCTACCGACACTTAGTGAGCATTTATCATCTTCTAGAAAATACTTGGGTTGGAAATTCTGCAGCGAATAAGACAAAATCCCATTTTAATGGTGATTACATTCCAGTAGAAATCAGAAAATCCCCCAAAACACGGTTTCTTCAAACATTATACTATTCTGTTGCATACTAAAAACTAAATACCAGTAACTATAATCAGGACAGAACTTTAAAAAATTATTAGCTTAAAAAGCTTTCATACCTTTGCTTTTTCAACACACACACAAACAAACAAACAAACAAAAATAACACCACCTACACCCCAGCCCCGCCAAACTTCTGTTCCTCAGGAACTATCAGAACCTGAGGTCCCAAGCTCTGTTGCCTGCAGATGTCTCTCTATTTTTGGTTATAACTTACTTGGTGCACAGGAGGGAGAAGACTGACTTTGAAGTAAATGTTGAATGAAGGGAAATAAAATATTTGATTTTATTCCTGAGACAGTGTTAGTGAGAACGGTCCAATCTGGCTGTGAGACGGGAAACTGCTCTAAAAGTAAAGATGGGAAGTTTGAGAGAGGCCAGTCATCCTGCCACGCGGGGAACTTGTTTCTGTGCTGTGCCAGAAAGACTGGAACACACACACACACACATACACAGAGAGAGAGACAGAGAGACAGAGACAGAGACAGAGAGAGAACTGGACTAATCCTGACTCTAGGCCCTTAAGAACTTATCTATCCTTCAAGTAGACCCTGTGGAGCAATATTGGGAATTTAACCCAAGGCCTCCCATATACTAACCAATATACTGTTTCACCACTGAACCATAGCCTGAACCCAAGAGAAACCTTTTTACAATGCATTTTAACAGCAAATATAAATGAGTCTACATTCTAGGCTAACAACCCATGTCATCTATTTCTCATACAGCACACGGGAGTCTCAGAAACAGAATCTTCTTTTTGTGATGAGAATTATAAAATTTCATGCTTATAAAATTTACCAATATTGAACTGTGGCATACAAAAGTGGCAATCTTAAAGGTCTCAGCATAATTTTACAGTATCTTTAGCTATTGCTCTTTACGTGTGATTTTTAGTACAATATTAAGCCACAGGTACAAATTAATGGTAGAGGACATATAAACTATTCACAAGACCAATGTTTATGACACCTTAGATACTTTAGGTTCCCTCAGCCTTCTTCATATCAAAGGAATCACGACAGTCTGGACCTGAGATGATATAAAAAGTATTATTTACTATAAGATCTCTCTGTAATAAGTACTAAACTGTATTTTCACATTTCGTTTCTAAAATGACCTGATGAGGCCGAAGCGGTGGTGGCGCACGCCTTTAATCCCAGCACTCGGAAGGCAGAGGCAGGCGGATCTCTGTGAGTTCGAGACCAGCCTGGTCTACAAGAGCTAGTTCCAGGACAGGTCCCAAAGCCACAGAGAAACCATGTCTTAAAAAACCAAAAATAAAATAAAATAAAATAAATAAAATGACCTGATGGGTAAATATTTTTACCCAACTCATAGTTGAAGTGATCTAGACTTGGAGACTGAGTAACTTTCCATTCAGAGCACCCATGGCCAAGAGATGCTGACTTCAGAGGATGGATTTCCCAGAGATCTGTTAGTACCACCAAGATGCTCAAAATAAGTGGTGTTTTAAATCATCACTAGAAAACCAGTTACAAGCTACAGCACCACAATTTCTCTCATTTCACTAAAGTTTAAAAAGCATACTCATAAAAATCTAAATCTAATTATTTCTTTGGAATTCTGTTATAACAATTAAGCTGCAATTTTGGTAAGATCATAAGCTACTTCTTAATAAAAAAGAAAAGAAAGGTGAGAATCTGTTTGATAACAAACACACTTTTGATAAATTTAATGAATATTTAAAGAGGTGTAGATTTACCAAATGTGAGTTTTTTTAGAGCATCCATTGTTTCAACATATTTTAACATATTAGTAACAGAGTAGATATTTCCTTCATGTGCTAAAAATAAATACTAGAGAAAGAAAGAAACTACAGAATCAAGTCAAAAGAAATACTGAGATCAGAGTGCTAACACTAGAATATTTTGCTTCATGGATGTTCTTAGTCTAAGAAAGACACTGGGCAACCTCCTGCAGGACACTGAGGAATAAATAATACATTAAGAAATGCATTTACTGGGAGGACCCGGGACAAGGGGAGTAAATGTAAATTTTTCTTTTAACAATAAAAAAAAGAAAAAAAATACATTTACTAACATATCCTAAAGCACTGACCACACACAGGGAAACAGCTAGAGGAAAGAATCCGCACGAGTTACTGTTGCACCCCCCCCCAAAATACAGGGCATTCTTTTTGCCATTTTATTTTGATGTGGGAGTGTTCTCCTGTATTTTGTATTACTCTCATTGGTTGAATAAAAACTCTGTCTGGCTTGTAAGATAGGTCAGCCCTTAGGTGGGTGGAGTAGACAGAACGGAAGTTCTGGGAAGAGAGAAGGAAGTGGCCAGTCACCATGAAGCTCCCGCAGAAGATGGACATACCTTAGAAACGGTCCAGTAAGTCACCACCTAGGGGTGACATACAGACTTTTATAATGGGTTAGGTTTAGATATGAGAGCTAGCCAAGAAAAGGCTAGAGATAATGGGCCAGGCAGAGTTTAAATGAATACCGTTCTCATGTGGTTATTTCAGGCATAAGCAAGCAACCAGAGGCTGAGCGGGCCAGCAGCTTGGGGTGGGAGCCAGACACAGGGAACACAACGCACACCTCTCCTCTAATTACAACATTATTTCATTTAATTCTTCTTTATCCCTCTTTTTCCTTCCTTCTTTCCACCAGTCCTGGTTTTAGCTAGCCTATGAATACACCCCATCACCAATTTCCAGACAGCCCATAATTTAAGAATTATATTTGCATCTTTAAGTTGTGGAAAGGTAAAAAGAACACACCAACATGCAGTGAACAACTCCATCCAGGTTAGCAATAAATGTGAGACAGCTAATATGTGTGACACATGGGATTACATGTCATTTCAATTCCAATGTCTATAAATAAGGCTCTATTCAAACATGGCCACGTTTCTCCATTGACTTATCTACTGGCTATCTGTATCACAGCAAAGGGTTACCTGGCTGGCTGAGTCAGGGACTGTATGGCTGGTCCTTTGTAGAACGGGTTTATTGACCCCTATCTTAGAGTAAAACTGTCTTTGTTTAGATGCCACTGCTACAACTGTATCCCTCTGTGAGTTAGGCAAACTGCTTACTGTTTCTGAGTTTTAGATTCTGCATTTAAAAACAGTTATTGGCACTGTGTTGGCTAGTTTTATATCCTCTGACACAAGCTAGAGGATCTGAATGGAGGAAACCTCAATTAAGGAAATATCTCCAGTGGGTGTTAGTGGTGCATGCTTTTTATTTCAGCACATGGGAGGCAGAGGCAGAGGCAGGTGGATCTCTGTGAGTCTGAGACCAGCCCGGTCTACAGAGTGAGTGCCAGGACAGGCTCCAAACCTACACAGAGAAACCCTGTCTTGAACAGTAAATAAAAAAATATAAAGAAGAAAGAAAAGAAAAGAAAAGAAAAGAGAGAAAAAATATTGCTCTAGAGAATTTTCTTAATTAGTGATTGATGGAGTGGGATCCAGCCCATTGTGAATGGTCTGGGCTGGTGGTCCTGGGTTCTATAAGAAAGCAGGCTGAGCAAGATATAGGGAGCAAGCCAGAAAGCCCCGCCCACCTCCATTGCCTGTGCATCAGGTCCTGCCTCCGGTTCTTGCCCTGTTTGAGTTCCTGTTCTGACTTCCTTTGATGACAGATGGCAATATGAAGTATTTTCTTTCCTCCAGTGGTCCTTTGAATGGAATTGGTCCCCGTAAACTCATAGAGAGTGGCAGTATTGGGATGTGTGGCCTTGTTAGAGGAAGTGTGTCACTGTGGAGGGTGGGCCTTGAGGTCTCTTATGCTCAAGCTATGCCTAGTATTAACAGTGTACTCCCTGTTACCTTGGGATCAAAATGTAGAATTCTCAGCTCCTTCTCCAGCACCATGTCTGCCTTCATGCTGCCATTTCCCATCATGATTATAATGGACTAAACCTCTGAACTGTGAGCCACCCTAATTAAATGTTTTCCATTATAAGAGTTGTATGACCATGGTGTTTCTTCACAGTAATAAAAATCATAAGACACCTGCCGAAGTCGCTTTTGGCCATGGAGTTTAATCACTGTAACATGAGGGTCCTGCTCGTTGGGGTTTGTGTCCCACCCGGTACCCCACAGCCAGCAAGCCCCAAAGAAAATCACACAGAGAGTCTACATTAGGTTATTAACTGATTGGCCCATTATCTCAGGCTTCTTACTAGCTATTATAACTTATATTAACCCATCTATGGGTTAATACCTATGGCTCAGTACCTTTTCTCAGCTGGGCAGCTTACATTGTTGCCTCCTTGGTGGTCTACGCAGCAATGCCAGGGAAGATTCTTCCTTCCCAGACTTTCTCCTCGCCCTGCCTCTACTTCCTGTCTGGTTGACCCACCCACACTTCCTACCTGGCCAATCAGTATTTATTTAAAACATGATTGACTGAACAGACAAGTCTCCTGCACCAAATCACAGCAATAGAAACCCTAAGACAGTCACTCAGGTCAAGAATAACTGTCACGTATTCTATGAATGTTAATAGTGTCATTAAATTGCTAACTTTTTAATACTTCACTGGGGTTTCACTATATGTGATTTAAAAAGAAAAACGATTGATGGAAGTTGAAGACTTCGACAGGCTACAAGTTGCATTACCTTGTCATAACACGAAATTCAAACAGCATTCGTCCTTTGTACTTAATAGTAAAATGCAACTGCTCATACTTCTTACTTATATCTCGCCGATACCATAAGGCTCATTTCAAGTTAGAAATATTTAAGTATCTAAACGCGTGTGTGCTGTGCTGTAAAGTGGGGGTGCTTTCCTCCCTGAGACAATGAACATCTGCCGAAATGAAATCTCCTGTGGAACAGTTAGCTACTCGGCTAGCCGTCGTCTCATTGCTCTTTCTTTTCTGTTCTTTAGAAATTCGAAAAGGAGACTGTTTAACTTCCACCGCTGTCATCCCTAAACCAAGAACTAGTTTCTCTTGGGACAAAACTTTTCTTGGAAACTAACATTAGCTTTTATTCCTTTGTGTTTTCAAGGATGGGATAAGTGGAGTTTTGAGTATTGTTTGAAAGGCCACAGGATTTTCTCTTGGATTTCAAGACTCCTATACTGACTGTAGAACTTTTCAAATCTGAGAATTGGACTGGTAATTTTTACCCTAGCAAAAATCAGATGTTACATGAGACTGGCTTTTGAGAAAGACCTCAGATCACTTACTCTTTGTACTCAAAGGCAGATGAGTCTGGAGGAAAGAAGATCTCCAACCTTGAAAATAAAACAAAATACTCCCAAAGCTAGCACTCAATAGCATCGTAGAGATAACGAGAGGCTAAGAAGAACTGATAAACTCTAGTCAAGGCCTCCCAGTCTTGCTCCCTCTCTAGCTATTAGGCATCCATTTCCCCTGGGAAAGTGAAGGCAAGACACCCACAGAACTTAGTTTTAGGGTGCATAAAGAAGCCAGGGGATAAGAACTATCAGAATCCTCTGGGTAAACCAGTTTGAATTAAAGAGGTTGCTTTTGTCTCCCTGCATTAAAGAAGAGCTTCTGGACCTTGGGGATTGCAGCAAGAGCTATGAGTCATGTCTGAAATGGGGAAGAAAGAGTGTCAGATTTCATGCTCATTCATAACCCGACGACTTGTTCCCTGCATTTCAGTGGAGACAGGAACCCGCGAGGGAGACCTGAGAATCATGTATTTAAACATTGAAAGGTTCTATTTGCTATAAAAGATTAATCGAATGGAGTCCATCTTACATAAATCATTCCTGTTTCTTTTCTTTGCTTAATTTTTATTATGAAGCAGTTTTATTATGAACATATGAAGGAAAAGTTTGACGATCAATCAGACCAACTTGGCTACTCACTGTATAATTTTGCCACTCCACTAAAATCTTTAGCATTCCTAGGTACCAAGCGCAAGATGCTTGTGGAACGGAGGGGCATTTTCCTTTGAGTGAGCTGTTAGGATCTTTTGGATGACAGTCAAACACTTCTGTAATTTCCTTGACCATTTTTAGCTTCTTTTGGCATTCATATTTCTAGTATGTCTCTGGAATGTCATGAAGAGTCCAGATTCTATTCCAAGTGCTGTATTTCAATGCTAAGCTCAATTTGTTCTAGAGAATTCAAGAGGTACAGAGGTTGGAGATGGATATAAAACTTTTTCTTTTCTAATCGTCTCACAAAATCTTAATAAAATACCAAATAGAGCTCTGGTCAGTAGCCACTGATGAAAGTAAATTAAAGAGGAATTTTTATCCTTTGGCCATAGGCAATAAAAGATTTATTGGCATGAGGGAAGGTGAGTAGCCTTAAGGGAAACCAAAAGTGTGACTTTGAAAAGACCAAATAGTCCAAAGGCAGTGGGATTGCTTTATTCAGGATATTAACATTTTAGTTCTCTTCGTTTGCCATTGAAATGATTTTGGTTAGTTCCCAAGCTGAACAATCTATAACGTGAAATCCCATTGCTGCTGTGTGCTCTAAGTTCCAGAAACTTGGGCTGACACCAGCGGGCACCACAGATAGAGATCCCACAAGGACAGGCCTCATATGCGAACATTTCATGCAGAGTAAAACCCTTCACAGTCAACCGCTCTTTAAGGTTCCCAGGGATTGCTTACCCCCGCAGTTACAGGGCAGCTCTAGCCGCTCGCCAATGCATGGGTCATCATGCCCTCCTCATCAGGAATCACTGCAGTCTCAAACAAGGAGTGAATTCTTTCCTAAGAAGCTTATGACTAACTCAGGCTTCCCAAGTATTCCAGGAACAGGATTCTTTCTGGTTACCAAGGTTGTAACTGTGATTTTGATTTTTGGCCTGGAGACATAAGAACTAAAACCATATGTAGTCCTTCTTGCTCTGGGAACCAATAGCCAATACTCTTTTTGATCCACACCCCCCCCCACGTCCTTATTGTATTCTGAAATAACAGACCCAAGTATTGTTGGCTTCCCTAAATTAATCTTGTCCTGAGCTAATGTTATGCTAACCCAATGGATATTTAACAGAAAAACCTCTCTCTGCTCTATATTATCTGACTTCTTTTCTACTAAATTTTAGCTCTGTGTCTTTAAACAATTAATTTCAACTTTGGATCTCAGGTCTTTTGGATGTTAGATAATGAACATGTCTAGGTGACTGCAAGAGTCCCTCTCGTCTCCAGGACTTCCTAACCAGTCTGTCACAGAGCAACGCTGAGCAATTCTGTGCCCTTTAGCGTGAAGAAAGGGCAGTAGGAGGGAGACATGTCAGGAATTCCAGTTTTTCATTTCTCCCACTCTCGAAACTGCAGCAAACAGCTAAAGTCCATGACCCGGAATTTTCTTAGTTATGCCAATCACTTCAGTAAAATTTTATATAAGCTATAAAACTCTGAGTTGTGATTTCTTATTTTACCTACTTTTATCAGTTCCAAGGAGTGAACCCTGCTCTTTACAATGGAAAACAGAAAGAGCATTCCTGTGTGTTGGTTTCTGAAGAGAGAGCAATTAACTTCATGTCAGTAGTCAACAGAAGCACGTCCCCCCCCACTCCTCTGCTTAGCAAAATAAAGTTTGCATTTTCCTTCTCACTTTTGTGGCTTGATGTGCTTAATCCTAAGACAGTCGTGTTTCACTCTCTTGTCCTGGCTGTCCCTCAAAAAATTCAAAGTGTTCACACTCGAGTGCTAAAGATTTCCTTTCAGTAGTTTCACTCCGTACACACAGGTAAATGGAATCCACTCTGTGACAATCTTCTTTAAGATGGCCTAAAAGTTGGAGTGCATATTTCTAATAAGTGGTTTTGGGGGGCAATTCTTTGGCTTTCTTGACAAAAACCATAGCTCTGAGAAAATTAGCTAGAGAACTCTGGTGATTGTAGCGTGCCCGGTTCTGTTTCTAACAAAATGAGGAGCAGATAGGAGTAAGAGCTAGCTAGTTATGTTTCATTTCCTGAAGTTTGACGTCTAACGGCAGAAACGCTTTGTCTACTTCCTGCTTTGTAGAGCTACTGCAAAACCTACGTTCTGTCACCAAATTAAAAGAACTATAAACTTTACTCAGTAGTTTTGTGTGCCCTCGCTTGGTAGCTGAGGCAGGAGGATTAGAAACGTAAGACAAGCCTGGACTAGCTAGCCAGTTCCAGGTATACAAGACTCTGTTTTCAAAATCCAAGGAAAGCCTAACCCTGTATGTGCAAGTTACTCATGTAAGGCACCTCTCACAGCCTTTCCATTGGCTGAGGTTAAGAACCAGCTGTGGTGATGATTTAGATAAAACTGCAAAGTTTAGGGTAAAGAAAACCTTCTTCATTTAATAAATTGTCGCCTGTCTGATACAACGGCAGATGATGATTTGTTTGGTCCACAGAACTACTGAGCTCTTTTACCCACTGCAGAGAATCGTGGGTGGCAAGGGACCGAGCCAAGAAGACTAGGAACCTAGCAAACTCGACTCAGGTGGAAGTTAAAAGGTACCCACAGAGTAGCCCTAGCGGACACAGCTTTACAACCTCTGTGGGACAGATGTGCCAAGCAGAGGCAACTCCAAACTCTGCACCCATGGCTTTCAGCTTGGAAAGCATTCCTTTCCCAGTTTGTTTCCCAGGTACACTGAAGTAAATAGTATGTGAGAGTTAAGGGGACACTAGAGATCTGATTGGTCTACGCAGGGAAACAAAGCAGTATGGCTGTGCTTTGGGCTTGTGTGATAACGGCGGAGCTAGTGACTCGGGAACAGCATGGTATTGCCACAGGCCTACGGAAATCAGAAGGAAGAACACAACGACATAATATTGACTCATGAGGATGGTTTTCACGACAGCCGTTTATTTTTTTAAACTACCTTGATTCAAGGAGGCCCGACCGCAGAAGAGTTCGAAAAATAAGGCAACTTTTTAGATAAGACGATTTAATATATTACTTTCCAAAAGGAACTTTCAGGAGCTGAGTACTTACTGAGAGTCGGGAAGCAATCGGTCGATATTGGAAACAAAGTAAAAGGACTCTATCACAACATGCCCTGTTACTTAGCTGTAAGCAGAGCACCAGATAGCCCTGCTCGCTGTCCTGGCCATCCGAGCACTTTTGCCTGGGACATAGCTCCAATGCCTCCTCCGGTCATTGTTTTCTGCTAGCCTACCAGCTTCTCCTGAGCTTGACTAGAAATCCAACAGAAGCAAAAACTTCTCCTTTATTAGCACTGATATTTAGCACATTTTACCTCTTTTCCAAAAACCAAAAGAGCAAAAGTTGTCTTACTATGATATCTTTCTTTTCTTTTTCGAAAGAGGTCATTATTTTTATTTTTTCTTTTTTTAAGATTTATTTTACCTAGACAAATGCTCTATCTGCATGTATGCCTGCACACCAGAAGACAGCATATCATCTCACTACATATGGTTTGCAAGCCACCATGTGGGTGCTGGGAATTGAACTGAGGACCTCTGGAAGAGCAGTCAACGCTCTTAACCTCTGAGTCATCTCTCCCTGCCCCAAGACTAGCATTTTTTTCAATGAGCAATTCTGTCACTTGATTTTTAAGTCATCTGCCCCCATTCTCAAAGACATACAGGATTTCGTAGTTCACCTTATGTTTTGACAGTTACATAAGCCAGGAGAACATTAGCTCTTGAAAGGCCCTTGAAAGAGCTACATTCATTGTGATGTCTCTCTATTCCTCCCCTAACACATTAAATCCCCAATCCCTGCAGACGCAAATACTTCCCTCTGAGGCTACCCTAGTGAAAACCACCACTGCTTTTCCAATAGAAAGACTGAAAGCGTCCCAATCCATTGTTGGGAGAGAAAAGAAAAACTACCAACTCCGTTCCCAGTAGTCTGGGGTGGAAACAGACTGCAGAAAAACCAACAATACTCAGTGGGGTTCAAGCATCTGTTCACAAGCATGGGGGGGCATCAAGTGCGTGACTCCCTGAGAAACCCGGGGTGAAGGTTTGTGTGACAGAAAGAATTGGGGGATCGAAATGAAGAAGGTTCTAATGAGCTTTGTTTATACAGTTTCTTGGAATGTCCCCCGTCAAAGCCAGTTGCCTCCCTGAGAGGAGACTTCCTGGCGATTTGTGGCAGCTGACTCTCAGAAAGCTCTGTCGCAGTCAGATAAGGGAAGTGCAGATAAGCTTCTGTGTCTACTGTCGCTGTTTTCACTTTGAAATCTTCACCCTGTGGTGGGGGACTGTTGGTCTTCAGATACCGCCCTTACATGGAGGCCCATCTGCCTCCACACCGCGGCGAGGGAGGCAGCTCTCAAGCAGCTGATCATGGCGCTGCCCTCCTTAAAAACACTTCCGTGGCTTTTCTTTGCCAAGGATTATGATTGATAATCCCAGATTTACTGCTTGCCTTCTAAAGCATAAAGAGCTAAAGAGTAAAACTGTATAACTACCTGAAGCCCGGGTGGCTAATGTCGATCCGCACAGAGAGGGGTGAGCACGCCTGTGAATTATGACCACCCAAAGGTAGCCTGTGGTGCCGTTCCACGTTTGTGCCTGTTTCTCAGATTTTACTCCTAAAACATCGCTGCATTAGGCCGTATGCCAAGTACCAAATCTTTTTTTCTCTTCCCTTAAATTTTAATTAACATTTCGTTCCTTCAGGGCCTCAGTGAGATGCCCGGCTAAGTTCATAAGCTTATTCATATGAACGTTAAGAAGTTAATGTACTGTGTCTTTCCACGTACAGTGCGCCTGTTTGGCTAAGATCCTGCCTGACTTATTTTACAGGAGAGCCTGGGAAAGCCTTTTCAGAGTCCAGGGGAACACGGAGATGAAAATGTGAGCCGTGCATTTTTGTGTGGCTTCCGAATCCCTCAGAGGGAGGAAATCCATTGCCTTTGCACAGCCCCTCTGGAGGCTTCATGCTCCCCTCCATAATGCTATTGTGTGGAACAGAAGAAATATGCAACTGGGAATTATTTTTTTTAAAAAAGTCCGTATGAAAATACAATGTACAAGTCAGAGAATACATCAAAGTAAAGTTGCAGCATGGTTTAAAAATAAATTTACAGTATTTTGCAATTCTGTGTTAATTTCCTGCTGTATGGGTTTCCCTGTTCTGTGCTCTTCACACAAACGGAGTTTGACTCTGCCTTCCGTCCTGTTTTTAAGGTCCATCGAGAGCCCTCAACTTTTCTGCTTCTACTTTCTGGCACTGAGAGTACAGGCGAGTGCTGCCACATTTGGCTTTTTCTGTGCCTTCTGGGCCTCTTCACTGCTGAATAGCCTCACCCACTGAGCCATCTCCCTCCCCTTGCATTTCTGAATCCTTACAGAGGTATAATGATGCATAAGTATTCCGAGGCTACAGCTTTGGTCCAACTCAACATTTTTTTTTTTTTAAATCAAATCTGTAGACCATATTGTGGTACAGAATTTACACTAGAGACTTGATGACTTGACTAACTAGACTCCTGTGATTTAAGACACCTAGGTCCATATATAGAACGTAGCGAGCACTGTCGCTGGGATGATTTCACGTCAGAGAGCGATATGCTAGGAATCCAGATGGCTGATGATCATGTACTCTGAGCATTGTCAGTTGTGACACACTGGGTGTGTACAGTGTGGTCAGCTCATCATGTATGCTATACACAGCGCTGGCAATTAAATGACTCACTGTAGCTAATGTCAGAAAGTCAGATGCTGTTGCCCATAGACTATGAGCCTACTAAACGTTAGCACTTAAAATTACTTGCTTGCTCTGAAGATGCCATTCATTTTACACATTTTTTTTTTTTATAAACAGCCCTTGCTTTTCTGAAGCGACATCTGGGAAACCAAGGTCCAGTCCCTCTCAGGCCTACAGCCTCTCATTCAGATGGCCTTGGGAGTTGTCTAGTCCTAGAGGCCTAGGTATGCGGAAGCACAGTCATATGATACCTTCCATATTTGGAACGAGGATATTTCAGAATGCCCCAACTCTTACCAGACACCCCCAGATAGACGAGATGCACAGACATTTGCTTTGTACTGGGGCAAATAATGCAGGTATCCATCAGCTTAGCTATTTCCAAGTGGGGCTGTTGGCAATGGAATCCTTAGCTGAGGCAGGAACGCAGTAAAACCTTTTAAATGACAAGAGGCTAAGACTGGAGGGCCACACGTTTGAGGCCAGCCTGGGCCCCATAGGGAGAGCCTATCTACATAAGAAAGCAAAACAAAGCTGGATCCAAGTGCCCTTCTGCTTCTGGACTGCCCTCCTACCTTTCCAGCACACACATCCGGTCTATCACTAAGGAAAGTAAAACAACTCCTCCTGCCTTCGACTAGTATTTCATATTATTTTCTTTCTTCCTTTTTTAATTGCTTTTATTGAGCTATATATTTTTCTCCACTCTTCTCCCTTCCTCCCCCTCCCTTTCTACCTTCTCCCATGATCCCCACACTCCCTATATACTCAGGAGATCTTGTCTTTTTCTACTTCCCATGTAGATTAGATCTGTGTATGTCTCTCTTAGGGTCTTCTTTGTTGTCTAGGTTCTCTGGAGCTGTGAATTACAGGCTGGTTTTTCTTTGAGACATAAGATTATTTTCTTAGCCAATTGTAGTGGTGTACGATTGTGATCATACTTCTCTGGAGGGAGACTGATGCAGGAGGGTCACAAGTTTGAACCTTGTCTGGGCAGCTAAGCAAACTCTATCTGAATTAAAATAAAAAGAGGCTAAAGGTATTGTTCGGTGCTGGAGTGCTTGCCCAGCATGTATGAGACCCTGAGATTAATCACCAGCCCCACAGAAAACAAACAACACACCCACTATTTTCTGTTGCTTAATATTTGCTACGCCTTATTTTCCACATTGAATTGTATGTACATCTCTTGATTGTCTGTAGCTAATTCCCAATAAACAGGCACTAAAGGAGTATGACTATGGCTTCCAAGTGTTTGAGATAAACAGTACGATGGTCCCAGGGGGGTTCAACTGTGTTTCTGTTTGGGGCTTTCTTTTCCATTTTGTGTGTTTAAAAGTCTTAGGTTTTTTAAAATAATAAAAAAAAAAGGCAGGAAGAAAAGCTGTGAAAATAAGCTATTCCTGTACGAATTTTTATTTTTTTTTCAGTTTTGCCTACTCTGTGATGAGGTATAGAATTTAAAAACAAAAACAAAACCCGCTGTTTTGAGTCCTAATGGCCCTTTCTTTAAATGCTGCCCGAAAGGCTGGTGTCAAGAGGGAGTTGCCAGCTTAAAGTTGTGCCAAGTAGAGAAGGTGGGGCTGCATGGGAATGAGGTTTTGATTAATCAGGTTATATAATATTATGCTAAGACATGTTGAGAAAGCAATTCAAAATAATGTGTACTCCATATGAAATCACAAGCCAGTGTACACTTTAAAAATCTGAGGTCTTTTGCTATCTTCTCGGAAGTTTATATAAAAACAGCATTAGGGAAAATGAGTTTTCTATATGATAAATGTTGTCTTTTTCCTGACATTTGTGGGACCAGAAAGAGATTACAAAGAATATATGAATTACTAATCATGGTAATTACCTTTAAATAAAATGCTTTCTCTTCTTTAAGTTTCTACCTTTAAAAGGTAGCTCCGAAAGATTTCCAGTTTAGAATTGCTGATACCTTTGCAGCTAGGTTTCAAAGGGTCCTCGAAGAGCCTGCTCCAAGCCCACATCCCTTTCCCACCTTCCCTGCCCTCTTCCTAAATAGCAAGAGGTCTCAAACGTAGGCATGAGCCGCTTCCTGCTCACCTGTACAGGGTCTGCTGAGACTCCTGCGACCCAGTTAGGTGGGCAGCACTCCGGACTTGTCGTATTTCACACGACAGGAAAATCTATGCCCGAGACTGATCTTGGGAAGAAGCTGAAGCAGGTTCAGGAATTTGGGGGCGAGGGTTCTGAGATTCCAGGTAGCCACAGAAAGCAAAGAACACATGATGAGTGTCTACTTGCTATTTTGATGAACATAACCCTGTGCTCACGGAATCCTTTGACTGGGTCAAAGAAAAGGCAGAAAGAGTCATTACAGCATGAAGCTCCAAAGAGCACCATTGCCTGAGTTTAGATGTGCGTTTGCATGTTCAAGTACACACACACACACACACACACACACACACACACACACACACACACACATCCCTGAACTAATTATGTCAAACTCTATTGCCTATATGTATCTTTAAAATATAATATATAACCTTGTATTGTATCATCTAAAGGAGAGGATACAGTGAGCGAATGATTTCCAGAATTTATAACACGCATATTTGTGGTTACTCATTACCATATTTAGCTGACTTAGGCTATGTAAATGATTTAAAAAAATAATGTGATATGGGTCAAATAATGAGACAGTAGCCCTCTAAGAGGCCTGGAAATCTGAGTTTTCCTACAGATGAACACTGTGGAAACAGGTCCATCTCACACGTACTGCCTGTGCTGCACTGGACAGGTGAGGACCACTATTCTTGGCTGAATGGAGACCAGCAGGGGTTAACTGAGCATGCCCACTTCAGCCGCATCTCTTCTTTCTTGTAGGCTGCTTCATTCTGTACATTATGTAGGCTGTGAACATTCATGGCCTTCTTAGGACTTCAACTCTGTGAGCTGCAGCTTTCTTTGTCCATGAAGAGAGCAGGTAATCTTTTTCTTTTGGAGACTAAGTTTCGCTGTGCAGCCCAGGCTGGCCTGGGACGTGCTACGCAGAACAGGTTAGCCTCCAAATAATGGTGAGCCAAGTGCTGAAATCATGGGTATGACGTACAGTGTTTCAACGAGGCTTCATTTTCAGTGTGACCAAAACCCATTGAAGTTCTAAATGTATTTACTTTTGTAGCAGTGCTATTGGGAAAAATAATCAGAAAAAAATGAAACATGAATAAGAAACAACTTTATGTGTGAGCATATAATTTTTTGAGATAATATTTCAGCTGTGTCTTTATTTTGGGAGTAGAGACGCCAAAACCTGGATTATAAGTAGTAGGAAAAACTATTACGTATATAAAGTAATTCCTAGTAAAGTGAACTGTCAAGTGTTTCAGCAGACATTAAATTTATAGCTATATTCAAAACAGAGTTTAGTAGTTTTAGAGAACTTTAAATAGGGATTTTAATCTATTGTGATATGTTTGGCCAGAATTTATAATGAGATCGATTTTTACCATTTTCACTGTTTAATATCCTTGATTATGCCCACTAGGACTTCTTTTGTTTTTTGTTTTTCTACTGCCCAAACAGGTTTTCAAATATTTTACTACTCTAAAGAAGGCAGTGAACTTGTCAGCTGAAGGTCACACAGCTTATGAGACAGACTCACCGTTATCATCATTTAGCATCCCACTGCCCCATAAGATCTTTAAACCTCACAGTTTATATCTCAGTAGCTTGAGCAGGGTGTCAAGAGTCTCATAGGCAAACATAGTCAGTAAGTTCCTTCCAAAGATAACTGCTGGTTTGTTACAGAAGTCCATAAGCTTTGCTCTAAAATGGCAAAGTCTCGACCCTTGGTGCATCAGACAGGTAGAAAGCAGTTTCTCACCTTCGGGGAAGCACTCTGTGATCAAGAGCCCACAGCAGGGGTAAAGCAAATGGTATCATCTTTTTACTGTTATCTTTGTCATGAAGGTTTCCTTTTGATTCTGCCTTGCTGGGCTCTGGTTACAGACGTGGTCCTTGTCAGCTAGTATTTGGCTTTGCCTGACTTCCCTGGGCTCCTCCCTCAAGAATAATAACTCTGCCCCTCCCAGTCCTGTCTCTGCCTCTCTGAGATTCTTCACATGGTTGTCTGCCCAAAGCTACCTACCTACCTGGTAGATTCCTGTGCACATGCTCGTGTCCTATGACCTCCTTATTGCTTAAGGAAAAAAAGAGCAGGAAACCTCAGAAATTCTTTCACAAACTTAACAAATAAGTTAACTTTTATGCCAAGTCACGCTGTCTATTATTTGATGCTATATTTTCGTGTGGGTACTCCCTCTGTTCAGTAGAGAACTCTGGCAGAGAGGGGAGCAGACAGAGAGTTGACCTGGCGCTATCACACCAAAGCGTAACTGAAGTGTCACTGTAAGGTTTTCCTAAACAGGTTCACTGTGAATTTATGCCTTTAAATTTAATAAATGTGAATTTCATTATTCATGGCACCATTTCAAGACACCCATGAGAAAGGCGGTGACTGTGTTTTCTGGTTTCTAACATGACAAACTAAACAACAGGCAGATAAGATCTGGGAAGTTGTTCAGCTGAACTAATTTGTTTAACAACTGATATGACATATTTGATTAAAATTTTTCTTATTAAATGAAGTTCTGGAATGTTAACATGAGACTTTCTCAGATGACAAAGGTATGTCCAGACTATGGCTATGTAAGTCTATACAGGGGAAAAATACGTATTTATGTTGAAGCTCAAACCACTGCTCTCTGGGATTGTTCTGAGTTTTCTGGGAGACAGAACACACATGTAGTGATCAGTGCAATAGGAATAAGTGTTCTACTTTTTTCCTGGCTGTAGCTTTGCCAATAACTAGTCTGGTGAGCTTGAGCAGGTCCTTTGACCTCTTTTAGTCTTAGAATTTTTCTTTGTAATAAGGGGTTGGGCTCTGATTTCTAAGGTCAATTAGAACTATGAAACCATGTGACTTCTCTTAGAGTTTCTTTCAAAATACACATTGCATATTTATTTATGTCTTGGCCTATCTTAGAGGTATTACTGGACCATATCCAATCACAGCCCAGGCAAACAATGCAGTTACAGAAGGGCTACTTGCGTCATTTTATTTTATTTTTTTCACATTCAAACAATACCTGGCAAATAAATGAGGGTTTCTGAAATTGTGATTGGCACCACGATCTGCTGCACTGAACATTTGAGCAAAGTATACACATGCTCAGAGCTCAGAAGGAAGTGAGGGCAGATTACACTTGCCCGTGGTTGTGAAAAGCCCGTGTTAGAGGTTGTGGATGTGGCACAAACGTTCAGAGGCCCGCAGTCTGAGCCTTCCTTGACTCTTTTGACTCTCCCATCATAGGCTCCCATCTCGAAAGTTTCCCTCACTCGCTCCTAGCTCTTCTGCATGTCCACCATCGTTCCTGTGCTCTCATTTGGGTGGCACTGCACAGCCTTGGCTCTTGCTTTCGTCTCCATACTTTTAAGTACATGACAGATTTCTACATCTTTTGCTTTTCTGTGTTGAGACAGAGCATAAATTGTTATGGGACTCTTTTGGACATTATAGAATGTTTAAGAGATGATTCTTAAACTTTAATATTTTCAAAGAACTTATGTGGGGGCTAGCCCAGTCTCACTAGTATTATAGAAATCACATTCAACTTTGTTTTGCAATAGTAAGGATGAAGCAAACACTGCACTGCTGAGCTACGTCCCTGAGCCCCTTGAGGGATATTTTAGTATGACAAGTCTAGGAAAAAAAGTCTCAGTACCTCAAAGTATTCTCAATTTTCGAGAGAACATATTAGGTATTGTATTTCAGAAGTTTAAGAACTATTTTTTGTGATTAAAAAATTACTTAGGGAAAATAGAATGTAATAAAAGGATTGGGAATTATGGATGTAGGAGTGATACAGAACTAGGTGACTCAGTGATGAAATACTATGTCTTTACGAACTTTGGGGAAGTTACTGCATGGTTTTGTTCTTAATCATTTTAAAACTATGAAGTACAGATAATAACGCTACTAATGTTGTCCTAAAAAAAAATAAGACAATGTATGTAGGAGACTTAGAAAAAATCATCAAGTATATATTTGAGTGCCTATGAACAGCCCCACAATGTAAGCAGTGTGAGTCCATTTTACAGGGAATAAAATCAAGTCATCGAGATGCTGGTGCTTAACTCAAAACAACTCAGCAACCAAGCTGTAGCCCCTGCATCTCCAAAATCTTTTGTTCTCATCCAAGCTGCCTCGTTGGCTTTCTATTACCTAAGTGTGATAATGGATGAGTAAGTCACAGCCCCTAAGGACAAAATATGAACGTGGAAGTAAAAGGAGGAGGGACTGGTTTTCACAAGAGCTTTAGGTGTACTGTTCACAGGACTCTACCCCAGGGATAGGGGCTGGTCCCCATGGCCATGTCTAACTAAGCCAGGTCTTGAAGTGTGAAGTGGAATCAGGTCTTGGATGGGATAGAAGGTACCCTAAGCAGAGGAATCGGAGGAAGAAGGATGAAGAGCTCATTCTGCACGCAAAGGTGCAGACACCGTGAGAAGACAGGGAACACTGGTGCTGCACAGGTCACCTTGACTGGAGTGTGAAGTCTGTGATGAGGGACAGTTTGGTTCTAAAGAACCAAATGTCATTCCTTAATCAAAAAACATCCAAGGATGTGTATACAATCATGTGTATGCTGAGGCCAGGCTATCTGTGCTCAGATGTGCAGACTGGGGAAAGGATACTGAAGCAGGAGTTAAAATCCTCTTGTGTGCTTTTACCCGGATATGTGTTTTACAGTGTATGTCTCAGGCTTGCCAGGGTCAAGCATGTCCATAGGTAGTGTGTATACTGTAGGGAAAATAACATTATTAACAATTGAAATACTTTTCCAACTTCCAGGAATTCTTTCATCAGAAAACTTATCTATGTTAACATCATACGTTCAAATGTCTTTGTTTCTAATAGGAAACAATCTTCATGACTTCATGTGTAAAACTATTGTTTTTAGTGTTTAGATCTAACCATTCTTGTGGCAGGAGATCATTTACAAACCAAGATTCCCAGGACTCTGTAGTTAATCTTCAGAGAAATATTGGTTTAAGAATCACTGTAAACCCTACTCTTAAAGACAGATTATCTGAAGGCTGATGACTAATAGACTTCAGTAATCAGTGTAAATTTATAATTTAAAAATGTATTGAGATAATTAAATTTAAATGATTTTGGTATTTAATAAAATTTCAGGAAATAAATTATTATGAAAAACTTCTCTGAAGGTGGAAATGATACCCCACCAATTCTTTTATGTGTTGCTTATACACAGATGACTTGTATGGAGACCGTAAATTGGGCAGCATCGCTAGTAATCTGAGTCAGTAGAAACCCTGCTATGTATTTAACTCCATCGTGTGTGTCAAGTGTCAGGTAGTGTGCTAAACATTAGGGATGCCACAAAATTTAGCTATACCCCCCTGACACACAAAACCTTTCCCTTTATGTGGATAAAACCAAAACTGATTCCTATGATGAATTGTGCTGAGTACGGAAATACAAGCACGCCTCATATCAGAGCTGAGACAGGAAAGAGAACAGGCTCCAACCTGGACTACCCCATGGTAACTAGGAAATTCAGTGTAATTATTTTCCTCTGTTAACTAGAAGCAAAAGGGTGGAACAACTCTCTGTGTAAACACCTGCTTGGTGCTAACTTGTCTAATGTTTGACCCTGATTCTGCTGAAGGACAAAGTTAGTAGGACTGCCAGCTCCTTTCTCTTCTAAAAACACTCCATCTCCCATATAGACTTTAAACTAAATTGTATAATATACACCCATTTCACTATACATTTTTTGGGTTATGTAACATATCATAAATAAAATAAAAGTCAGGTCAGTAGCTAAAGGATAACAATATTTCTGAAAACACTTTATGCAAATATCATAACTGATGGGGATTAAGGTTCCTTTAAGACGCTAAAGCTGTTTCTCCAGAACTGTGAAGTATATCTTGTCTTTGAAGCGGGACAGTTTCATTGTGAATCTATCATCTGAATCCCCTCATTGATTATGAATAAGTCAACCACTTTCATCATGTGGCGTGTATAGTAGATACCTGAAGTGATGGCATCTTTGGGACAGTCAGAGTCAGAGCCTCGCTCAGCAGGTGACAGCAGGCAGTCTCGGCGCTCCTTCTGTGTGTGCAGAGGACTGTGCTTTCATTTATCAACATGACTGTTCATTGCTCTTGCCTCTTCCAAAGTCAGTTACTTCCTTAATTATTACCCCCTGTATTGGTCCTAATAATCATATGGACATGACACTGATTTTGTAATAAACCAGGGAGATTATTGAGCATAAAATTCCTATCTCATTTTATAAGCTAAGACCTTCCTATTGTAAACTGTAAAAGAGAAAACAATTGATAGTATTTTGTTTCAACAAAAACTTGAAAACGTAGGGAATCCTTTAGTCGACCCCTCTCTTGCTTGCTTTTCTGTCACCTACAGACCTTTTCCTGCTCAAAGTCATTCTCTCTACTGCTCTTAACCTTAGGAAGAGGCAGCGCTTTTAAATCCGGGTAAATCTACAGCGAGCTCTGTAGAAGAAGGGAGAGAAAATGTAATAAGGAATCTCTCACTGCTCTCCAGACAGAAAAAGAGAAGTGCCCTTCTTTGATTTGTTTCAAATCTCACTTGCATCTGAGTGTCTTTAAAAATGTGATTGATACTAAGAGTGATAAACTTTATATCAGTGACCCTCGACCTTCCTTACGCTGCGACCCTTTAATAGAGTTAGTTCCCTGTGTGTTTTGTTGCTACTTCATCACTGTAGTTTTGCTACTGTTATGAATGACAATGTAGATATCTGGGTTGTCTGATGGTCTTAGATGACCCCTGTGAAAGGGACACTCAACCTTCAAAGGGGTCATAATCCACAGGTTGAGAACTGCTACTTTCTGCTGTAGTT
>JAQHUG010000038.1:6387300-6400289 GCA_028555095.1 Dicrostonyx torquatus | reverse complement strand
AAAAGATCATCTCGTGCAAAAATACAACACAACTATTTACAGAATGAATGACAAGGTACATGGACAGAATAGCCTATATCTAATGTATTTTACTTAGCATTTTACTAATAAGGTACGATAATAGGACATTTTCACTAAGATGATTAATTGTCTCTATATAAGATTTATTTGAAAAGCTTAATTCACCAGAAATAATTTACAGTGAATATTTTTAAATGTGTATGTAAATATATGCCCATACATGTTTACACATACATATATGTATAATACATACATACACAAACTGGCTTTTTATTAGACTTTTCATGTTATAAATCTGTTTCTTAAAACTGAGAAACTCTGGTGCAAAGTTCAGTTGTGTCAGCAATTGTTTGGACGAAGCTGGGTTGACAACCAAAGCACTTTTTTATTGGTAGCTGAGTCAAGTTGACCTGATGGGAAAACCAGGAATTCTAAAAAATTTACAGATGTTGGCAGCTACGTTAAAGTCCTCGGAGGTGAAGAGTAGCACCGTTTATTTAACAGGTGGCCTAGTCAAGTGAACTTACAAGTGCTCCAATTGTCTTTTCAGAAGTCAACTGCAAATAAAGATTTCTAGGCAGGAAATACTCTGGATGAGAGCCATGGCGTGTTTATAGCTTCGGGTGTGCACAGGAAGGCTGTCAAAGGTACGTCTGAGAGTAGGGTGTCCCACTGAGTGCCTCAGATAACTAGTTATTATAAAAAAAGATGTGTTTACCGGAAAGCAAGCTTGATTTCTCTTAAGTGAGACTGTGAGAGGAGAGTAATAGGAGAGGCATGACAAAGCAGAAAGTGCCATTTCCAGGAGTGACACTGTACTGTGAACCGTGTCGTGTTCTCCTGCCATTTCCATCTGGTGGAAATCTCCAGAAAAATGCTCTCGCTGGCTCTGGTATTGCGAAGTTGCCCAAGGGAATGTCACACAGGTGGAGTCCAGGCTATTAGCATGCACACATGCTCACTGGCATGTGCATATTTGGACACAAATGCATATTGCCAATCAAAAAGATTCCTATTTGCCAGTGTAAGCTACTGCTGACCCTGGGGAGTTCAGTTAAAAAACCTTATTCTAGCTGGACAGTGGTGGCACACACCTTTAATCTCCCAGCACTCGGGAGGCAGAGGCAGGCCTGGTCTACAGAGTGAGTTCCAGGATCGGCTACAAAGCTACAGAGAAACCCTGTCTCGAGAAACCAAACCAAAGCAAACCAAACCAAACCAAACCAAACCAAAACGAAAACCTTATTCTACTCTTGAACCACCATGGCCACAGTCATGGTACAAAAACACTATGGCAACAACCATGGTACAAAAGAGCTTTGGGAGAATTCACCTGATAAGAGTTGATGCTACTTCATTTTTCTGTGATACTGAGAGGCAAAGTTGTACAGTTACATGGATATAGAACCATGATCTAACTTTCATTTATAATTCAGAAGCATGTAGAAGGCATGTAATTATTGTTTCTATGATGATTGTTGTCATGAGCATATAGCTGAATTACTTCTCATAATGACTTATTGCTGGTGAAAATGGTCTTTTACATAAATAATCTCAATATCAGATTAAAATCTGTTGTATGCCAGAATTGTTAGGTATTTTGACAAATATCTACTTCACCTTGGCATCTTTTATACTATGTATTCATTGGTTTCTGAAGAGTAATCTTTCTAAACTAGGAGCCTAGAGAAAATTCAACCCCAGTTAAAAGTGTGCGAACAAAGATGCTGATGTGTAATGAACTGTACACAATAACTCTTGTGGTATTCTGCACAAAGATACAAAATTATGAATTTTTAAAAAATATATATTTCATTTTCAGAACTTTTGAAAATGTTAATTAGAATTTCTAAGTTGATGTTAAGTCTGAACCATACATCTTATCAACTTGCTGGTGGAGAGATGGTATACTTTCATTAGTTAGGATGCATTTGACAGGAAGTGACAGAAAACACGGAAATAAATCTGACTTACTCGCCAGTATCAAGTGTGTTCAACTCCGGTATTCCCCAGAGCTGATTAAGTCAGCAGGCTGTGTAGTTTTTATTGAGGTAGGATCTTTGAAAATGTGTTTTGTCGTTCTTAGCATCCAGGCTTACAAAATTAAATATACAACATTTCCTAGAATTTGAATCTCAACTAAAGAAGACAATTTTTTCCGTATGTCATGAAATATTGGTATCACAAGTTCCAGTTTAATTGAGTACTATGTATTTCTGTTTCTTCAATCCGGGCACCCTCTCAGCAGATAGTCTTCTGAGAGGTCACAAGATAGCTGCCTTGGCTCCTAATGTCATATTTCAGGCCAATATACAAATGGTATGAAAATGATTCTGTTGCTAAGAAGGAGAAGTGGTGGCTTCGTAACTAACAATAGGTGTCACCAAGACAGGTTTGGATTTTTGTTGACTAACAGTTTCTTCTAATAATATGTGCTCCCTTCTGTAACAGGAGATAATTGACCCTGCTCTCTGACTCAGGGATAGAAAGTTGGTCAGCTGTCACCTTTATGCAGGAGCCTCTGTCCGTTTCCTTTCCTTTTTTTTATGTGTAAATGTTCATGTTTTCTTTTGAGATCCTCCATCTTGTTAGAGCTGGGAAATGTCCCCACACCTGTCTCTGTACTTGAAATAATACAAATAATGAGGGCACTGGGCCCAGGAACAGAGCTCACTGATGCTCTGGCCTCTCTCCACACCATCGCCAGCACACACAGTAGGCAGCTCCCCATGCTTTCTTCTGCCTGGGGCTGTTTCCTATGCTCACTTCCTTTTTCCACTCCCCACTTTCGACAGCTCCACACCTTCAGAGCCTCGTTTGTGCGTACAGGGCTGATGGTTTTAAATATAGGCTTGATAGGCTAATCTGTGTTAATATTTACCTTACTAATGTGTTGGGCCTCTGAGGGAATTTAATGCTTTAATCATTTCATAAGTTCAGCCTCTCAAAAGCTTTTCAGGAACACAGCCAGAGCAGGCACCTCAGTGACAGCGCACCTTGAGCTTTCCTTCCACACTCCAGAGACAGATGGCTGAACTTTGGTCGCTGCTGACTCGGTCTTGTGACTTCCCTCATCTTCCTTCCTCATGGCCTCACACTGCAATGCCTTGGGCTCTGCCGGCCTTTTCCCCACCCTGCTCCTGTCTCATCCTGAGTGATTCATACATGACTCCAGTATTTATGATGATGCCCCACCCAACACACTAGACTCATAATTCTTGACCTTCTGAGGTGCATAAATCTTTCCCTTTGCCCTTCAGTGTTAACAACCAGTGTTAACATGACCTAGAGCTACCTACTCATCCCGAGTAAGTCCTCACCTGGTAAATTACAGCGCAGTCCCACCATCTTAACTCCTTCAACCACCACCATCTTAACTTCAGTGTCTACTCCTTCAACCAGAGCTCTTCCCTGACTTTATCAGACAAGTTCATTCTTCACAAGGAATCGAAAACCTTACAAAATCACACAGGACCATCTCTCTGAAGCCTTCCACTAGCCTACTTCCTCCCGTTCTGACTTTCTTCTTCCAAGTGTCTCTAGTTTAGCTAAACAATTAAGCACTCAACATCTTCCATTTCTCCAATTTCTACCACACCCAATTTCAACCTTGGAACTCCTATCTTAACAATCTTAAAATTGCTCTTCAAATTCAACACCCGTATGTCTGAACCTACTAAATACGGATGTATCTTTCCCAAGAGGGCCTCTAGGATGCTCTACAATAAGGAAGCATCACAGGGTATGGTAAGGAGTGTGGTGCTCTCCTTACTTTCTACTCCCATGCTAGCTGGGATCCCGTTCTTGGGAAAATACCATGGCCATTCTGTACTTTCTTTGCTTCACCTACAAGAAGCACATGCTAGCTGGACATGTCTTACAGGTATGTTATGAATAAGCTGCTTAGAGAGGTATATAACTCGGACATACATGATTTTGTATCTCTTTAGTTTTCTATTCAGATTTGGGAACAACACTTTATAATGTTAACCACAATATTATATATATATATATTTATTTATATATATATATATATAAATTTATTAAGGGATGCAATGGGGAAACAGATGAAGGATAAGGTATACAAATAAGGTATTGCAAAGTTCTTCCGTTTAGCCCAAGGGAGCTGGGAACCAATCACACACAGCTTCACCACCCAAGAGAGAGCAGGACCCCTCTTTCTCCTAATAAGTAGTCACACCTGCAGACAAAGAAGCCACGCCCTATGGCTGGTACCCCAAGGCTATTGGCAGAATGAGTTCCCACACAACAGTTCACAGTTTCGTGTCTCTGTCTCCAATCTCCACATGACACAGGCTCCATTACTTTAGTAGATCATCTGATTCTGGGTATGTTCAGGACGATGGATGAGAACCCACTTAAATTACCTTTCTCTGCAAACCTCTGAAACATTGATCTGGGCAGTGAGTTTTTTGGATATGATTTCTAATCTACTGAACAAAAGCAAAAATAGATAAGTGTGGTTATGTTAAACTCCAGAGGTGCTGTACAGCGACCAAGTGAAGAGACATCCTAACAAGGAGAATATAATTGCAAATATGTATGTATATATAAAAATGTATAAATACATCATACACACATACACACTGGATAAAGGGTAAAGCTTTTAAATTTATAAAGAACATAACTCAATAGCAAGAAAAGAAATAATTGTTTTTAAAAATGAGCGAGACCTGATTACACATTTCTCTAAAGAAATGACCAACACACCCATTCCTACCTGCGGCAGGCGAGAGAGCTGGCTGGCCCTGGGGTCACAAGAGCAGGGAGCTAGCCCTGACCCTCACTGGCTGAGTGCAAGAGAAAGCAGCTTCTGCTTCTGTCTTAGCAGCCCACTAGAGGTGACCCTGTTGTGGGGACTCAGGTGAACAAGCCCTGAGGGAGTGAGAGCAGGAGAGCTGACTCTGCCCCTCCCACCCTGGATGCCCTCTACAGCCATCCAGAGAGAGGGCCCTGCATCTTGCCTTGGCAAAGCAGTGGAGCTGACCCTGTCCATATAAGTGAGGGGGACCCAGATCTGAGGGCCCAAGAGCAGGAGAACTGGCCCTGCTCCTTGCTGCAGGCTGCACTGGCTGAGCTGGCCTGGGCACTGCTGGAGAGCTTATCTGGGTAGTGACAATGAGGGGAAGCTTTGAGCTGACCAACTCAGCTACCACCCAGGCCCAGATCAGAGCTGAGTTGGCCCACCCCAACCACCACCAAATCTATGAACTATTGGAGCATGTGAAGGGAGGAACCTACAAACCCAAAACTCAGGATCTCCATAGATACAGGACAACAGAATATCCAAGAAGAGTCCTAATCATTACCTGTGGCGTAGCAGAAACCAGAGGCCTCGAACCAGACTCACAGCAATGAATGCTTTACAAGTAAAGATGTATGGACTAACGAGTCTCCCCCGGGGCCACTCTACAGCCTTCATGACAAGATTCTTCTTTTCACTGATGTTTTTGTTTTCATTTTTGTTTTGTTTGGCTATTGTTTTTTTTTTTTCTTTTTTAAATTTGGTTTTGTTTTGGGGGAGGTTTCAAGGGCAGAGGGCAGATGCAAGGGGATGGGGAGATAAGTGGGCACAGAGCATGCTGTGACGTCCACAAAAAGCCAAAGTAAAACAAAGGACCAAAAGGTGTTTGAAAACTGTTCAACACTGAGCCGGGCGGTGGTGGCGCACACCTTTAATCCCAGCACTCGGGAGACAGAGGCAGGCGGATCTTTATGAGTTCGAGACCAGCCTGGTCTACAAGAGCTAGTTCCAGCACAGGCTCCAAAGCCACAGAGAAACCCTGTCTCAAAAAACCAAAAAAAAAAAAAAAAAAAAAAAAACCTGTTCAACACTACTAACCATAGGGAAAAATGCAAATTACACCCACAAAGACATACAATCATACACCTTTGCAATAACTTCTAACAAATCGAAAGCTCACCAGTGCCAGCAAGAATGAGAATAGGGGAGACCTGAAAACGAGTCTGAGAACGTAAATTGGTGGAGTGATTATAGAAAGTGGCATGGAAGTTCCTCAGAATTTAAGAACAGACTTGCTCTATGATCCAACAATCTCATAACTGCATTCCTGGAGGAAATGATCAATCGGCTTGAGAACAATGAAGAGACATCCGCACTCTTGTTTACTGCAGCGATGTTAATATTTAAAATGTATGGAATAAACCTGTGTCCATGTAGAAACAAATGGATAAAATGTGATTTTCGGTCGTGATGGGACACTGCTGTGCTACGGAAAGAAAAATAGCCTGTCACTCGCAGTACCAAAGATGGCTGTGGAGGACAATGTGTTGAGTAAACAAAGGAGGCCCAGGAAGACAAACACCATGCAGTTTCCCCACATGTGCATCGCCCCCAGTTCTGAGGTACAGCAGCACTAGAGCTGTAGTTCCAGCTCTGCATCCTCGTCAAGCTAACGTGGGCTACTTTCCTGCTGCGGAGGCAGAACACCCTCGCCAACAGCATAAAGAAGGAAGAGTTTGTGTCAGATGATGGTTCCGGTGGGTAAGCCTATGGTGATGGGGGAGTACCATGGCAGGTGATTGGCATGGTGTCAGGAAAAGGATGCTGACTGCTCCCATTTTAAACCACAAGCAGCAAGCGGAGAGAGTGAACTGGAAGTGGCACAAGACTCTTCCTCTCAAAACATGACCCCAGGGAAATAGCTCCTCTAGCTAAGCTTATCCCCTCCTTAAACTTCCCTAGACAGCGCCAACAACTGGAGGCCACGTGCAGATACCTGAGCACCTACGGGAGTCATTCTCATCCAAGGCACTACACATAGGTCATATGTCTATATGTGGGATTTTCTACTTCGGGAGGTTTCTGAATTATTGAAAACTGATGGAATGATGGTAATTGTGAGGCTAATATTAAGAATAAATTCAGAAGAATTCAAAATTAGGACTTGCTTCAGCTAGCACAGAGTTAAGTGATTTTTATGGCCATATATTTGTATAATGGGTTTCCTGCTTTTTTGTTGTAGGTTAGGGAATTGTTTCAGTGTGAATACCCATACCACTTCCTGTTTCCTTCTTCTCAGAGAACTGGCCCGCAGATTTCCACTCTAATCAAGTCTCCTTTCTTCACCATTCCAGTTAGGAAGGTCAGAAGTTACCTCTGCAGCCAAACCACACTCAGCTCTGTCTTCATCCTAATGAACTCATCAGGAAGTCAGCAAAGTTGATTTCTTCCTTTCAAAACTGTTCTCGATTCCACTTTCTCTTTTTCTGTCTCAGATTTATTTTTCTCAGTTTCCTTTGCTGAATTTTCTTTTTTTTTTTTTTGGTTTTTTGAGACAGGGTTTCTCTGTAGCTTTGGAGCTTGTGCTGGAACTAGCTCTTGTAGACCAGGCTGGTCTTGAACTCACAGAGATCCGCCTGCCTCTGCCTCCCGAGTGCTGGGATTAAAGGCGTGCGCCACCACCGCCCAGCTCTGAATTTTCTTCACCCACCGACCTCTAAGGTGTGAAGTGCCCCAACATACTGCCCTTGGGTAGCTCTTCCCACCATCCTTACCAGTTTCCAATTTATGGCCCCACCTAACTTTTGGATATCAGATATTGCATATTTATCTATTACTCCCTAAATTATATTTAAGTCCATTTTTCCCCCTGAGCTCAGTCTCCATAGTTGTGGGCTTATTCTACCTTTCTAACTATCTGAAAAGTTCTTCCGACTTAACGCATCCAATAACTTTTTTCGAGACTGTTCCTCTAAAAGTCTTCCTCGCCTCAGTCCGAACAATCTTTAGTTTCTTGATAAATGAATCACTCTTACCCCTTCTCTTGTTAAACACCACTTCTAACCCATAGCTCGTCCAGCTGCCTCTATCCTCAAGATATACCTATCATCTCCACCATACATCATCTGGTTCATCCTGTTATTCCATAATCTTCTTTCTCTCCATTCCTACCTTCACCACCTTAGACACATTCATGAAGAACAGTTAGAATCAGCCCTCAAAAACACGAGTCGGGTCATGTGCTTAGCTTCTGCACATTACTTCAGGGGCCTAAAGAGCACTGTGGTGTAGCTGTCTCTCTCCCTCCTCACGCAGGGAGAGGTGGTGAACTGAGGATGGGAATGTGGGAACACGGGAGTACATATGAAGGAAGAACAGATCCAATTACAGAGGCTGAGAAACACAATGGAAAACACTGAAGGACGAGAAGGAATGGAAGGAGTAGGGAGTCTGAGAGGTGACCGCTGGAATTTGCATTTTACAGGCCCTTGATGGTTGCCACGTCACTGGGTATACACCAGCTTCCTTGGGGAGGAGGCAGAAGACTGACAAGAACCATGGAGATAGAAAGCCGTCCAAATACACATGCACTGTTTAAGTCCAACTTTCAATGACAGGTCTAGCCGGAACTCTGTGAGTGCTTGGAGACATCTCTCAATCAGTGGGCTTTATAAACACTTGCCGTTTAATAGATACAGTAATACACTCATTTCTTTTTTTTTGCCTGGTTCTCCTTAATCATGAACAAATTAACGCCAAATAGTCAATCCTTATAGCATTTCCTGTCACGTCAAATAACATCAATAAACACCCTTTTAATAAAGGTTGAAAACAAAGGTCGGGCGGTTCATTCTTGTGCTTTGCCCTGCCTGGCCACACACACCTATTTCTCAGACGTCAGTGTGGCGTGCAGGCCCCATCGCTACTGCGCTTACACAGTTGTTCACCGTCTGCACCAAACACCAGTTACTATGCCTGCCTCCCATCTGGCTTCCCTGCCTGAGGCCAGCTGAGCTCTTTCAACTTTAAAGTTACTATTGACCTTTCAATAGCGCACGCTAGTTAAAAGTCGAAAAAAACAGAATCCCTCAAGACAGTGACTGAAAATCTACCTACCATCTTACCCTCAATTGTGATAGCTCTTCACATGCACTAATATATCCATACTGAGAGTGTGTGGGGTCGTGTGTATACTCCCCTTACTCCTACTTAAACAGCTATAGCCTTCCAAGTTCAAGTAGTTTCCCTGACACCTACTAAGTTGTCAGTGTAATTTCAAACAGTTTGGAAAAGAGTTGGCCATAACGCTGCCATTTGCCAGTCTTTTGGTCCGTTCTCTTGGTTCCTCTGTAAAATAAGTATTTCCATGATTAAACACAATTTTCTATACTTTTTCAATACACTTGACTTCGCTGTTTCTTGTGATATCGTAGAAAGGGAGGCTCACAAACAACGAACGCTATTTTGCGGAATAAATGAAGGCAGAATGAGGACAGGGTGGAGGCAAACAGAGCAAAGTTTAAGATGCGACCATGGCGACCTACTCATCTGCCCCGCATGAGCCACACACTTGGCACCGTCTTCAGTACCAGTCAGATAATACAGAAAGCCTGACAATCTCAACTGTTCTTGCAATAAATACTCTAAAAAGAGTTTCTATGGGAGTTCTCTACAGAAAATCCAAGATAAGATACTGTTTTGTTGTTTTTGAGGTGCACAAGGCTGCTTTGCTGCTTCTGACTGGACTTGGGTGAATTTAAACCTCTCTGCTAATCAACTTTCTGATTAGTCCTACTAGGACTTTGTGTAAATCTTCCCATGTCTGTTTCCACAGATGTAGAGCTTCACCAAACATGAAGGACGACATTAATTATCTCTGAAAGATTCGCTCTCCTATCGCTGTTCACGTGCAGGGTTGATACCGGCAGGCGTTACTCTGCAAACTACGGGTCGTCTTGTAGAATATATATACTTATGGAAACCTCTGAATGGTATCAAAGTGGCAAAGGGGCGGCCTAGTTCCTCGACTGCTCTGAAGTCCTGGATAAATATTGATATACTGGCACAGTCATGCATAATGACATTGTACAGTTAGGATAGTAACTGCATTTGTATCCTTTAGACAACTTGAATGTTTTTCCTCCTCAAGTTAGTGTTTTATTTTTATTATATTTATTGTACAATTTTCTGGGGTACAGTGTGACAGTATCTATTGGCAATGTGTGATGATCAAATCCTGGTAGTTAACATAGCCACCTCGTTCAGTGTATGTTAGAATTTTAAATATTTCTTAGGTAAACTTTGAAAAAGATGTATTTACTTCATATGTATGGGTGCTTCTGCACAGATGCATGTCTGTGCACCAGAGGTAGGTGGTATCCACAGAAGCCAGAAGAGGACACTGAATCCTCTGGACCTAGAGATAAAGCCTGTGTGAGACCCTAAGAGGGTGTGCGTCCTCTGGCTGATGAGCCTCTGGGCTGCTCAGCCACTGCTCCAGCCCCATGGGTAAACAATTAAGGTAGTAGGGTCCCACAGCTGGCATTTGAGCTTTGCTGTGAAGGTTAGATTTTAGGTTCAGATACTGAATCCCTCGTGTCCTTATCATGAACCTATCCCTTTAGATAATACTCTGACTATCAGAAAGTAGCTGGACCAGATATGTTACAGTCTTAGCCTATTGCTTCTAGTATAGAATACTATGCTTCCATATACGACTCAAATAGAAGATAAAGAACACCCTCGGGTTACAGAGATTCTGTCCCTAATCCTGAGTGGATACTGATGCAGGGAAGAGTGATAGCTTTGGGAACTGAATTATACCAATTTTACTGTGGATTTTTAAGATTACTTGCTAGTGAGAAACTTAGATGTTAAAATTATTACTTGCCATTTTGATGATTTGATATATGAAAGCATTTTACATATTTACATTTGTCAATAAATATAAACTCCCGGAGATACATAGCCTATACGAAACAAAGATTATTATTATGGGATATATTGTATCTTACATGTTTGCATATAGTACTGAAATCAATAGGCACATAGATTATCTAGAGATGTTCCTATATTGTACGGCTCTAGAGGCAGACTGAATGGTATCCAATCCAATACAATTATTCCCAGAGGAGCAAAGGAAGGGGTGGTTGGTTAACTATTGAATGGCTATAGCTCTACACCTATAGGTAGTTTAAAAAAAGTTATCAAAGGAGTCCACTTACAAACACAAGTCCATGGTGCTTCAAAGGACTATGCAAAATTTTGGTAAATTGACCCTTATCTCCACCAGACACCAGCAGAAAAGGCTGCACAAGAGTTGCCATACTGCCTTCTGAATCACCAGCACATCATGCTACCCTCGCCCTGCCTCACCTGACCCTTACAATGACAACATCTGCTCCAACAGACAGTGCTGTTTCCCATGGTGGTTTTTAACTTTGTGTGCAGCTGCTTCAAAGTCTATTAGCACACAGACTTGAACTTGTGCAGCTGAGGGCCTGGGAAGGTTACAACAAGCTTCAAGTTTCCCAAGTAGCACTGAGGTGTATCCTGATGCTAGACTGTCTTGAGATGTTTCTCTGGCGGTCATAAAATGCTTTACAGAGAAGACTTGTTATGACTATGAGCCTCATGTATAAATGAGACTAAGACAAACATCGTACTCATAGTTTTCCTACTCTATGAGCCGCATGGTAAAGGCTGTAGCATAAGCTATGATCATGCAAAGAAAAGTAATCCAGTATTTGACAGACAGAAGTAGACTCACCATGAGTTTCGGACTACACAGAGAGACTCCACTTCAAAACACAAAATGCATGCAAATTAAATTAGTACATGACAGAATATCTAGAAGTGTTATATTAATAAGAAAAAAACCAAAGAATATTTTTTTCTGAAGAATATAGGAGACCTTTATTTATTCTCCTGATTACACGTCAACAAATATTTCAGAGGTTTTGGAAATCCTCTTAAATGATGACCGCAAAAGTTCTTAGCATTAAAGCTTTTAAATGCCTTTATTTAAAACGTACCTGTGTGTATCTGAGTGTATATATGTGCATGGTGTGCATTCAGGGCCCACAAAGGTTAAACAAGGTATTAGATTCCTTGGAACTGGAATCACAGAGGGTTGGTTGTGAGCTGCCACTGGGGTAGTGGGAGCCAAACCCAGGTCCTCTGCAAGAACAATTAAGGCTCTTTCAGATCAGTTAATGCTGATCTAAACCTCAAGTCTGTATTTATTTATTACCATGGGTATGCCTGTGTTTCTGCCTGGGGGTATGAGCTTCATGAACATACTGGTGCTCGCAGAGGCCAGAGGCATTGGGTCCTGTTGTAGGAAGGCCGCTCAGCAGCTCAAACCCAAAATAACCACACAGAACCTGTATTAATTCAATCACTGCTTCGCTTATTAGCTCTGGTTTCTTATCAGCTAGTTCTTACATATTAATATAACCCATCTCCATTAATCTGTGTATCACCATGTGGCTATGGCTTACCAGGCAAAGTTCTATCCAGTGTCTGTCTCCAGTGGGGCTCCATGGCTTCTCTCTGCCACTGCCTCCTTTCTCCCAGCATTCAGTTTAGTTTTCTCTGCCTAGCTCTACTCTACCCTATCACAGCCCTAAGACAGTTTCTTTATTAACCAATGGTATTCACAGCACACAGACAGGAATCCCACATCAGGCCCCTCTGGGGCTAAAGTCACAAGCTGTGGGAACTTCAGTACGTGGATCCTGGGAACTGAACTCGGGTCCTCTGCAAGTGTAGTCTATGAGGTTGCTGAGATCTTAAGTGTATTCATTTTATAAGCAATGTTTATATTTTCAAAAAATTCCCAGAAGAGATACGTATGAATTCCCAGCATGTTCAGGTTAAAGTGTTAAGGTGTGTACAGTTATTGCCTAAGACTTCCTGGTAGAATCCCTGAGAGGTAGATAAGCAGCCGGAAAGGCTGCCATGGACTCTCGTCCACATGTCTGTCACTGACGACCTGCTGGCCTGAGGCAGGCTCCCGAATATTTCTAACTCAGTCTTGTAGCACCCAAGGAGTCGGAGTAGGTAAAGCCCTCCCCAGGACTCACTCCATGAGCTTTCCCTGCCCCCGCTCCTCTGCCCAGCTGTGTGAGTGAGGAGGCCTGCAGTGCTCACACAGCTGTTGGCTCTAAGAGCCAGGCTCGGGTTCCATGGGCAGCTGTGC
>JAQHUG010000038.1:6313375-6384301 GCA_028555095.1 Dicrostonyx torquatus | reverse complement strand
AAACTCCTGTCTGTGGCTGGAAAAGGCCCCGCTTTCTCCCTATTTTACTCTTAAACTGGCCAGGCCTTGTTCACTTTGGCTTCATTTTTAAAACGCATTTCTGGTGAGTGAGGAAAGGTTTTTGTACTGTGTTTTCAATGACTCCCCCCAAATAACTCTATTGAACTTGTGAAGGGTCCTGTTCTGAATGCAGATTTTGTTTGTTCTGCAGTGGGCATGAAGTAGCTGCAGAAATGAGATTAGAGATGGGAAATGTCGTGGGGGGAGCTAGTGCAGTTCGTATGTACTCAGGATCAGGTGAATGTCAAAGAACTGATTGTGTTTTTAAAAAACATGTGTCTGTGTGTATGTGCTTGTGTGTGTGCGTGTGTGTTTTCCATGTGCATGTTCATGCATTCTCACATGAGAACCAACTGAGAAACACTGTCCTCACAAAGCTTTTCAGATATATCAGTATTGCCTGGATGTGTGGTATACCAGGCCTAACATTTTTTTCTTTCACCTTTATATAAGGCACAAAGAAAGTTTTATATAGCATAAATCCATATTCTAAATTAGAATTAGAATCCATATTCTAAATTAGAATTAGAATGTAAGTTAGAATACATAATTCTAAATCTATACATAGTAAAATTTTAAAGTTCTAGTTGGTTTAAGTGAAAAACAATAATATGTAAAAATACAAGTGTTTGGAAATAATCAAGTTAGGAAGAAAATGTGTATCAAAAAATTGATCATATTACAGGACAATGTTAATCCTTAATGACTTAAGACATTATCCTATTTTGTTGTATATTGCAAAAAAGTCTTACCATCAGCAAGCACCAGCATAGAGCGAGCATTTCATATAGAGCCTTGTACTTCTGTAAAATCTTGCATGATTCGAGATGCCTGAGATCTTTAAAAGCAACATTTTAGGGCAGGACTGAGAAGGGAAAAGAACAGAGATGAATCCAGACTTGAGAATCTAGGCTTCACAGATTAATTACAAATATTTTGGCTTTCCCGTATAACTTCCCCCTGTGTCCAGTGAGGAGGCTCCAATGCCTCCTTCGACCTACTTCATGAATTCACAAACCACACCAAATGGAGTTTATTTATTCTGTTACATCATCTTGCTTCTCCACTGTGGCTGAAGAATAGATGGCATGCTGACCTGTTGCTCAGAAACAGGAGACAACTGAGTCAGTGGGGGAACAAAAGCTGGTTACAAATTCACTGTGGAAAGGGTAAATCTAGAATTCTACAAACATGCAATTGTGGCCCAAGAACAAGTCATAAAACTGGCAAGCCTCCACTGTGTATAACATCAGAAAATATCCCACTTGCCTGCTGAATAAACTCTGTAAGGCAGTTTTCAAGTTATTTACGCCGCTCCCTCTGATGCGCAACCTGACAAAAACTGGAAAACAAAAGTAGGGGATGGTTGTGCTATACTGGTGTTTCCAATAAGAAAAACAAAGCAATCCAGTAATTACTGATTTGTTACTAGTCTGGAAAGTCTAATACCAGGTTTGATTTATATACGTGAGAAGGATTTTATTACTCTAAAATATGTACAATAACTAGAATACTAAAACAACATGTATTTTAATGATTATTAATAGCTTATTGGAATAGATCAAAGAACTGACCAAAGTCAGACTAACTAGCTTTCAGCAGAGTTCATTTATCATATCTGTTTTATAAATAAGCCATTGGGTATTTCTGAAGAGTTCATTCTTATTGATTGACTTCTTCCTTCAATTCAATCCTGTTTGGGAACTCCCCCCCCCTCCCCGGCTGTCACTGGAAATGCTAATAGATGTTGAGGGACCCACAAGGTTTTCTTCTGAAATAAATTTCAGAATTATTGAGCTAAACCAAATTATCATATTTGTTTAGAATAACCCACGACGGAGCCTCCTTTGTTCAGTAGGCACCACATCAGCCTCACATAAATATGCTTTCACTATTTCCCAAACCTTTAATATTGGAATTGGGCTGGGAGAGAAGAAAGTGGAGACCACAGTACACAGAATGTGGTGTTACCACCAAAAGAGAGAAAAATTATTCAATATAACCACAATTCTGCCATTCTCAGGTCAGATTTTGATTTCATAGATATAAACAAAGCAGTATCTTAGCTAGAAGCTAAAGGCTTCAATGTAACTCACACCAAAATAAATCTAGTTTATTAAATCAAATTAGAATCTAATTCTAATTTGAGACCTGTGTTAAGAAATTTTACATATTGTATATCGCTTACTATTGAGGCGTTTCCACCTAAATTTTGTTATTTAACCATAGTCTGTTTTTGTTCTATCCTGAACTTACTATAATTTTAAAAATCATCTTTATAAAAATAGAAATAGGAGCTATTCACTAGTATTAGAGAAATTTCCTCTATGTGAAATCAACTTATTTTTGTCTCTTGAAACACAATAATGAAATAGCACTAATGAACTTCTACTTGATTTTCTGTAACCCCCACAACAACCTGGGTAAGTAGTTATGACTGCGAGTTCACATATGAAGATAGTGAGTCCCAGCCAGCAGGAAAACCTTCAGCTGTGGTCTAATACCAACGGCCTCCCCCTTTCTACTCTACATTGTCAGTTAATGTCGTCCATATTAATGTAACTATTTTCCTTTTCATAAACATCAATGACTTAAGACAGTATTTTAAGGTAGAACCTTAACAATGCAGATTTTGCAACTGGTCTGGCCTAGGGTGGAAAACACCCGAATGCCTAGCCTCTCCTCAGGTTTAGTATTCATTATTGAACAAATCAAATACCCTGGGCATTAAAAATAACCTCTGAGTTGACCACACGAGTGTCCTTGTTTTTAAGGTAATAACATATGCTCTCTGAGAATTTTCTTCTCAAGGACATACACTGTTTTTCATTCTTCATTAAGTTTTGCCATGTAAAATAAAATATTTGTGCTACCACAGATTTAATAACTGCTATACTCTATTTTAACGACACTTCCTGGGTTTACTCCCTTCTTTCTTTGATTGTGGTTGAGTGATTTGTAAGTATAAGTTATACTCCACTATTGCCTTTCCCAAGAATTCTTTGCTCTCTAAAAATGCAAGCAAAACTAATTTAAAAATAACACTCACTGTAGAGAAAACACAAAGAAAACGTATTCCTAATTAGTTTCCTTTGAAGAACAACAAGTAGACAAGTTACCTCGAGCAGTCAGTATTCCACGGAGGATAAGTATTGATTAGAATGACCAGGAAGACGTTAAAATGTATTTCCTAAGCTCTCATTTTGTACAATGTGACTGGTAAACAACGTATTGTCTGGATCCTGTCATATCATTTGCTGCACAATCTGAACGGTTAGCGGGTTTTGATCACGACTGGTGAACCACAGGGTGATGGGATTCTGGATCAGCTGGTCTGTCTCTTCAGGTATTAGGCAGAGTAGGGATGAATTAAAAGACAAGGAAAAAGAGCCAGCCACAGCACATGACCAAGACAGGATGGAAGCTGGAGACAGCAGATGGATGGGACAGGATCCAGCAAGGTCCTGGACTAAACTATGAGGCCGTAAACTCGGCAGCATCTGGCCAAGCCCGCGACAGTTCGAGAGACACCTCCTTGTCGTCTGTCTCAGGCAGCTGCTTTGGAAGGGCGCTAGAGAGTGAGCTTCACCCTTGGGACAGACCTCCTGGATGTCTAAGACAATATTAAGAACTAGAAGATTCTTTCCTAGACAAAGGTCAACACTGAGGCGCTGGAAGCATCCTTCTAACCCCTGTCCGTTTCACCAGAAGTGCCAGAGATCACACTGTGATGGCTCTGAGAAGCCAGCCCGGATTTGGGATTTGATCTTGGCGCTATTGATAAAACCATCAGGAGTTGTTGTGTCTAACAATAAATAATGATGTACTGTGAACGATCAAACATATGGACTAGGCCAGAAAGAACGAGAAGGTCAGGGATCTATTTTGTAAATGTGTGGGTTAGGTGTGTGCCCATGCATGGAAGACTACCATTCTACCTCAAGAACATCTGACACCCTAAAATTTCCGAAAATTATTTCCCTTGGTTACTAATGCACACTGGAATTGGAATGTTATTAACTGTAAATATTTATTTCAAGTGGAAATTTTCTTCCTTATTATTATGTAAAAAATGTTCTTGTTGGCAATGGTAAGACTAAAACAGAAAGTATTGTTTTCGGAGTTCAGACCATGCACAATAAAATAGTGGAAACCTGTATCATGTGCAGATAGTTTAGAAATAACATTCTAGAGAGGATGTTCGCTGTTTCTAAGTCACACTTCGTCTCATTCTGGATGGAATCTGAATCTTTTCTTCTCATTAGAGATAAAAATGTGACTGGCACTATGCACTATCTGCTTCTTGTCGCTTCTCCTAACCCTCCAATGCCAAGCAGCTAGCCAGGGCCATTTCTTGCTCCAGTCGCCTTCCCTTTTCGGTCGGCAGCTTCCATGTGGTATTGTCCGTCCTTTCTCAGCACATTCCCATCCCTCGCGCCGAGCCAGGACGCATGTTTCTCAAGCGTGCAAGCAGCCACCGGGGGAGGCTTTCACACTTGGTGCTACCCCCTGCTTCTCCCATCCTTGCCCAACCCCTAAAGCATCCCACGCTGGAGCAACGCCTCAAAGGAGAGGTCTCAGCAACCCAGAAACTTGCTCGCCCGCGGGGGCGAGTTCCGAGACTTGGCCTTGGCACTTTACCTTTATGGCTGGCTGAGCGGGGAGCTCAGAGAAGGAAAAGCTAGAAGCAAGCAAACAAACAAACAAATCTGGCTCTTTCCTGCCACAACTGCCAAAGGGGCGGGTTGGCTCGTCGGGCCAAGCCCCGCCCGGACTCGCCTCTTCGGCTCCCTGCGAGACCGCCACCGGAAGGGGGCGTGGTGGCCTTCGTGGGCGGGGCGCCCTGCCGCGAGGGGGCCGGACCGTGCCTCGCGGGGGGCGTGGCTAGACAGGGGCGGGGCGGGGTCTCGGAGTAGGCGGGGTCGGGCCGGCCGGGCTCTCGGCGCCTACCGCTCTCGGCGGAGCCACTCGCGCCGCTGCGCCCCGCCAGGCCGGGTTCACGTGAAGCGCCGGCCCTCCGCCCCTCCCTCCCTTCCTTCCCTCCCTCCCTCCCCGTCCCCTCCTCCTGCGGCGCTCGCTCCCGCTTCCCCGGGCCCCCTGCCCGGCTGGGCGCTGACAGCAGCGGCGGGGGTCCCCGCAGCCGCCGCCGTGTCCCGCGTAGGCTCGGGCTGGGCCCTCGGAGCCCCCGCTGCGGCCATGAACCGACCCCTGACGGCGTCGGCGGAGGCGGAGGAGGAACTGGAGTGGCAAGTGGCGAGTCGCAGGAGGAAGGCCTGGGCCAAGTGCCGCAGCTCCTGGCAGGCGTCGGAGACGGAGGATCTGTCCACAGAGACGACGACGCAGGACGAGGACGAGGAGGACGAGGAGGACCTCCCCGGCGCGAAGCTGCCGGCGGCCGCGGGGCGAGGTCGGTTCGCCGGTTCGTGCGGGCGGGGAGGTGGCGTGCCCCGTGCCACCGGGCGCTGGGACCGGACGACCCCCGACCTTTACACGCGCGCGTGATCGGCGCTCTCACGCCAGCCTGTGCACCTGGCTGCCGGCTGGCTCCGCCGAGCCGGGCGCCCGGAAGGCTCCCCGAGGCTGCCGGTTACCCCCGGCGGATTCTTCTGTAAGGGAGTGTCAGGATGGCACAGCCTCTGAGTTCTGCTGGAGTCCCTAACGAGCTGTCTCTTCGCTCTGCTCTGCAGGAAACGTGCCCAATGAGAAGATCGCAATATGGCTCAAAGACTGCCGGTGAGTCCTGCTCGGGTTGTCCGGGGGAGAAGCGAGGTACTCGGCGGTGGCAGCTGTAAGCTAGGAACCGGAAAGTGAGCCGGCTGATAGCTTCCTTCTTGAAGCGATTAGAAGTGGAAGTGTTGTGGCCGCCGATTGTTTGTGACTGAGTTAACTTTACAGTTAGGACTGCAAAGTTTAGCAGCCCGGGCATGATGTCAGCATCAGATCAGAAACTAAAACAGGTCATGGTGATGCCACTTTGGCTGGTCGTGGCATTTCTTGGAAGAATTCTGGTGTTTCGTACGGTGTTTTATTTTGGCATCTGCATATCTGGCACGAAGTCATTTCCCTTTCAAATGTGTTTTAGACGAATTTAATTTACTTAACTCCTCTAACCGGGCTTTAATCTGGATTGTGTGCCTTAAGTCCCTCTGGGGAGCTATTAAAACTAGCCAGCTTGGTCCTTGGAGTTGAACTCCTTGGACGTGGGTTTGTCAGGTCGCACTGGAATTCGAAAGAAGGAAATGGAGCTTTGAAGGCATTCAGACTGCAGGAGTCTGTGTAGTTACAATGCCTTGGCAACTGGCACAGAAATGTTCGATAAAATACAGAGAATGGGTCGCGTTGCAAGTAAATCTGACTATAGTAAAACGCGTTTCACTTTTATCTTTTTCTAATTTATTTGCTCTTTGGAAAAATCTGTGTAAAAATTATCGCTTTTAAACTTTTGTTGGCGTTTGCTTCTGGGCATATTATTGTTTTCTCAAGTTATGTTTGTCCCGGGGATTATTTTTGTTTTGTTTTGGAAAGCGATTCTTATATATGGTAGTAATTTTTGTCCCCCTAAAGATAGAATACTGGCCGTCTTTGTTTTGGTGGCTTGAGTAATTGGAGCCATACTGATTGTTCACTGCGGATTTTTATTTTTTTGGCTTTGGTTAGTGGTGTCATGGAAGGGTCTGAAAGGTTATGGAATGTGTCGGCGGCCCTCTTAAAGAATCTCAGAGGGAAATACACTGCTTCAAGACGTCTTTAGGTTAACACCCAGCTTAGTTTACCCCTTCGGTCTCTCAGTTAGGAGAATATGACCTTTACAAAACACAGTCCTGTGCCAGGGCTGCTCAGCAGAATAGTGTGAAACTGAAAGATGGGAATTTTAAATGGACGTCGTGAGAGAATTTACAAAGCAGTATGTCTGAGATTTTTCCATCATGGAGTGAAGAGGGTAGTTTACCCTTGCTTTTATTCAAGTCTTTCAAGTTTGCATCTTGGTCCTGATTTAAAATCCATTCCTGAATACAGTATTGGCTAACCCTTAAAATTTCTAGCATTTTATTTCAAGTCAAAGGAATTTTTTTTTAATGTAAGAAGAGAAAAACCACATTTTAAAAATGATGTATAGGAAGCAGGGTTGAAGAAGATAAAAATAGCAACCAGACAGAAAATAAATGCATCTTTCAGGTAAATGCAGTAGGAGAATGCTGACATTGACCAGGACACAAGTTCAGACCAGAAAATTCCAGAAGTTTCATTGCTAAACTCAGTGTGCACAGATTCTGCAGCCTTGTGTCCCTCCTCTCATAGACGGCTTTGTTCTAGTAGCGACCCCTGTCAATACACAAACAGTATTCACTTGTGCCTGGGAAGTTGGAACGTGGAATCCTAGTTAACGCTGGCTGTTCTGTTGTAGATTTGACTGCTAGGAGATTTGTAACTGTATTTTTTTTCTTTCTTCTTTATTGTTTTTAATTGAGCTATACATTTCCCCCACTCCCCTCCCTTCCTATTTTTTTCAGAGCAATGTGGGGTCCTTCTCAGAGTTGAGTGTTAATGTATTTTGTAGATTCTTTGCAAATGATTAGAAGGATAGTCTTTTCCCCTATGACCAATTCTGAAATCCTCTGTTTCTTCTGTTATCCATAGCCTGAGTGAAGATGTCATACTTTCCCTTCTCTGATGGAATCTTTATTCATTCTGATAACTATTTTTTTTAACCACCCAAGTTGACTGAAGACGTCTAGGAAGCAGTACAGATTCTGCTGGGACTTGGAGGAGGGTAGCTGGGAGTGAAGACCTTGTTTCTGAAGAAGGAGGCCGGTTACATGATAACATTCACGACTTTCTGTTAGTGCGGAGCAGCACTGGAAGCTAAGGACACAGAATTACAGTGTTTGGGCCCAACTAAGAAAAGAGCCATCAGGAGAAAAAAAACAAAGTTTCCTAATGACTTAATTAGAGCTTAAATGAAATATATGCAAAACCTAGTTAAAGGTTTTTTTTATCAGTTCCCATATGGTACTTGCTCTTGATTCTTCTACATCTCAAAAGCATCAGTTTCAAAGTCCCACCTTACCTAAGTGCTTGCACTTTTAACCGACACTCTGTATAGCACTTCTTTGAAAGGGTTCCTAGGACGGATCTCTCTTCTGATGTAGCCCTTAGCAGGTCCGAACTGTTACTGAGAAGCCAAAGTTTGTATCACAGACTACAGCCTTCAGAATAAAGGAATTTTTCTGTGATTCAAGTCACAAAACTAAGTTGTTTGGAGAAAAGGAAAGGTATCTCTGTATTTGGGAACCAATTCTGAGACATTCGTTGTTTGAACTACAAATGGGGAGAAAATCAGCCTTGGCTGAGCCTTAACCCTGATTCCAAAGCTGAGCTGAGGACTTTCCAAAGTTAATCTTCTCTGTGTGTATGAGAAAGGCTTTCCTTGAGGTAGGGAGCAGCTGCTGAGGCAGTGCTCTGACCTGCCAGCTGATTGACAGGTGAGGAAGAACTAAGGAACTCTGGGGCTTGTTTCCTAACTCTTGCAACTTTTTGTTTTACTAAATTAAGTTGCTTACCACTGATACTAAGTTTTCTAGTAATCCTGTTGTTTTGTTTGGTTTTTTGGTTAGTTGATTTTGGTTTGTTTCGGCAGAAGACACTGACACAATTCCTTAGCCTTTTGTCATCTATATTCTCTCTGTGTCTCTCTGTTTCTGTCTCTCTCTCTCTCTCTCTCTCTCTCTCTCTCTCTCTCTCTCTCTCTCTCTCTCTGTGTGTGTATATATGTGTTTGCAAAGAAAAAAACAATTTATATTGTGTCCGACTGCTCTTAATTGCTGCAGTGCAGACCTGTGGTTAAGTCATTGCCGGTGAGCTGACGACAACACGTATCTGCTTAGAAGGACATTGCTTATGTAAGGCGCTCACATTCCTGGTGTTTGGGGAGGACCACTAAGTTGATGAAGATGCTAGCTGAGCTGTAACTCTGAAGTGAGGCTCTGCAGTGACAGTTCTCCAGATGGGTTTTCAGGGGACTGAGGCTTCTGTGTCTCTGATTGCAGCACCCCTTTGGGAGCCTCACTGGATGAGCAAAGTGGAGGAGCACTGAAGGGTAAGAGAGCTTTCTTTTTTCCAAACGGAGACTTTTCTTTCATCTTTTAGGTGAGAGTGTGTATGTTTGAATCACACAAGTGAGGCTTGGCACCATCCTGAGCTAGAAGTTCAAAGAGAAAAACATTGTCATAAGCCATGGAAGAATAGTAACTTTAAATAACTTTGTTTCCCAAAGCTTCTCACAATGTCATACTTATATTCTTATTGCCCAGTTAGAAATTATGAAGACTGATTAAATGCAGACTATGGTATGTAAACATAAAGAAAATTCACAGTGAGTGAAGTAGGCTGACTTGAGTGTAGCATTCAAAGGATGCTCACACTAACTGAAATTGCCACACCTGAAATTTTAGCACCTGTGAAAGACAAAATTTTCAAGTTGAAAGTGCAACAAGAATGTGCAGGTAATGTCAGGGTGAAGAGAAAGAATTCACAGTGTCAGGGGAACAGCACTTGGCCTGATGCAGCCTGACAGTGGACACGGGATGGTTGCTTCAGGACCTAGCTTTCTATGGGATTCTGCAGTCATGTATTCTGTCTAATCAAATATCTCCAGAGGTGTAAGAAATATAAAGTATATTCCCCGAGTTGTGGAAGTTTTGCCTGGCCACCGACACTATTTCTGTACAACAGAGAAAAGCTCGCTTGCCTCTTGACATGGCAATCTTAATAATTTTGGGTGTGTTGAGGTTTGAGATATTTCTCTGTGGTTTATGGACTCTTTTGCTTGGTCGACTTTTTAATTAATGACTTGGTATGGCAGTGGCGTCATGGGGTAGAGCAGAGCTCGAGAGTATGTTTCTGAATTGTCACACTCTGCTGTAGGTGTGCTGGGGAGAAATGGAGGAAGCTTCGAAGATGACTTGTCGCTGGGAGCTGAAGGTAGGCTTGCTGAGGCCCTGTGCCTTCCAGGAGTTATGGCTGTCTTAGAGATGAAGTAAAGGCTGTCCCGTCTCCAGCTCTCAGGGGTCGTTTGAAGGTCTTGACAATGCGTCACTTTCATTGTCCCAACCGGAATACCGTAGCTACCTCTCACCTGCTTTAAAGGCTTGGAGGAACTGCTGTGACAGAGCTATGGTGACATAAATGAGGGGAACTGTCCCCAAGAAGGAAAGGAGCTTAAATGTTTATGCAGGAGAAGGCTCAGCTGAAGTTAGTTTTAGTTTAGGGAAGTGGACTCACGGCGCACTCTCAGCTGTGGTTTGTCTTTCTCCTTATGCTCCCCCTCTTTTTCCTGACAGCTGAGACTGAAGCACTAAGTCCGGAGAGAAGTAGAAATCAGGTCACTTTGCTGGTGTCTGTCTCAGGGCGCTGTAAAAGCATGTCCTTCGGTTCTCTGTAACTTCCCAGTACAGTAAGTTAGGGTTCTCTTTTTAAAGCTATTTTGTTGATATAATAAAAGGTAGGGCTTTTACTTTGCTTTGAGACAGGTTTTGCACGCTGTAGGCACAGTGGCCTTGAATCCCCATGTAGCCTTAGGCTGGCCTCAAATTCCCAGCTGTTTGGGTTTTGATGGCAGGTGTGGTCCTTCATGCTTGAACCCACGTTGATTCTGTTTTATTTCACGAGGTGAATAGATTATTGGTAGCCCTTACAAAGAACTAAAGATTTTTGTTAAACGCTTATAAAGTAGAAGCTGATGAAGAGTGGATTTCTCCACTGGATTTAGTATCCTTGGTCCTTTGGTCCTTTAACACCATTTGTAAGCTGAGTTACTATTTGGAGCATTTTAGCATTAGAGCCCCCAGAAAGTTGAGAAGATATATATTGTCACTATCTATCAATGTATTTTTCAAGAATAAATGGAAACTTTAGCTTCCTTCTTCCAAGTCATTGCCCTTAACAAACCCGTGAGCCCCTTGTTAAGATGCCTGTCAGCACCCTGTAGACAGCTTTCACAGTCTGCCTGGCTCATGATGTCATGTGATGCTATTAGGGGCTACACAAAGAAACAAAATAAAAGCATTCTCACCATTTTGTACATCAGAAATGAAAAAGGCAATTGCTGAAGTGGGCATTCTTGCTATTAACCTCACTTGTTTCATTTTTCTATAAATAATGATAAAATTAAGTCTAAACATTGGCTTTTTCTATTTGCTTTGTTCTTGTTCATCTAGGATAAAGTTGAGAGGAAGGTTTTGGGTTTTTTATGTTAGGTGTTTTTTATAAATTAATTAATTTATTTTTGTCTTTTAAAGGAAACGTTCTATTGAAAGGTGTAGAGCGTTTCACGTTGCGTACTCAAGGCTGACAGCAGCTTTGAAAACACATAGAGCTATGCGGACACTGTGGCTCCACTTACTGGTGCCCAGTTACATTTGAACACACAGAAGAGCTATGCGGACACTGTGGCTCCACTTACTGGTGCCCAGTTACATTTGCTTTTGGGACGTTCTTGATTGACAGCTTGGAAGTTTAATAGCACCACATACACCAGTGTACGCTGTTTATCTTCCTCATTAACTCTTCAATCTGGTCCAGAAATTTAACAGATTATTAATAGATCTTTTTATTTTTAAGCACTCAAACGAGAGTAGTTTTGCATTGCCAGAAAGCACAAGCAGCCTCTGAAAGCTGCTGCTCCAGCGCTCGCCTCTCTGTCCAGTAGTTCCAGTGGTGGACATTTAACAGGCCAGCTGTGGCAATGTCGATAACCTGTGCTCTCCACAATTGTGCCACTGTCCTGCTGACGGCCGTGTTCTCTGTTCACTTACTTTTTTTTTTTTATTGATTTTTATTGAGCTCACTTATTTTTTATTCGTAGCCAATCACCTGCATGAAGCTGATGCTCAAGTTGAAAACTGGTACGTACCTGTCTGATTCTGCTTCTTTCTGAGAGGGAAAAGGAATTATAGAAGAATCAGGCCTTAAAGTGTCTCGCTGTGTTTATAGCAATAATATCCTGGCCAAAGAGAGGAGACTACAGTTCCATCAGAAAGGGAGAAGTATGAATTCTACTGGGTCTGGGAAAAGCAGCGGTACAGTGTCAAGGTGAGTCCTGGTAAGCCTGGGATCATGTGCTGTTGAGGGCACCTGTCCCTTCCGGTCTTTGTTTTGATGCTGAGACTGTGACTCAAAGGGAACCCAAAGTGTTTCCTAAACCGTCGTGACTGACAGGAGCTTCTTATGCAGAAACCAACAGCACCTGTAACTAAGCAAATGAAATCAGTGACTGTGTTCTTAACAGTAACAGTAATTAAAGCCTTATGAGCGCCCTGAAAGAGAAACTCCACACTGGAATAACTTCTACTCCCTGTTCTATGAGAGCCTTGAGTAACTGACATAGAAATCAGCATAAACCTGCCTAATTAGTTTCTTTATATTCAAGGCTAAATTTGCTTTCAGCGTGTTGAACCAATCTTTAATATGTGCATTAAATCAACTATGGGGGCCTGTGGAACCGGTTTTTAAATTGCTGTACAAATGATTGTATCACAACCTTTGGAGCAGATATAGCCATCCTCTTGACAAGTTCTTGGTTGTTACTGGGCCCCAGAGAGCTTGGCTTATCACTGGAGTGAAAGGGTGTGATGCTGCTGAGCGGCCAGCAGAGTGAGAGCAGGAGTTTCCCGTTGTGTAACCAGCATCCTCCTGGCCTTATCCCTCCTTCCTGAGCAGATGTGGGGAGAGACGAACCGGAGGCTCCTCCCTGCTCTCTGTCCTCTTTGTCTCCTTCATTGCTTCTTCTAAGGTAGCTGCCGCTTCGCCTGTGTTTCACAGCTGGCTCGGTCCCCCAGATGACTTTCCTGCTCATCTCCCCCTCAGCCATTCTTTCCTTATTTTGTGTGCTCTGTTTTAACCGAATTGCTTTACTGGAGAATCCCTTAAAAATGACCAAGAAAATAAGGTGAGGAATCCCTTAGAGGTCTCTTTCATTTCTTAGGGACTATGTGGTCAGACTTCAGTTTCCGTTTTTCCAACATTAGCACCCTGAGAAAATGCACCTCTGTATCCCAGGAGTGCAGAGAGAACCAGTGTGGGGAGCAGAGACGAGGGCGCGGAGACAGAGCTGTGTGTTTTGCGAGTGTGATGTCGACCACAGGTGCACTTCCCGTCCTCATGCTTGTCCTGTTCCTTGCAGTGTCTCAGAGCTGCTGGAGCTCTATGAAGAAGACCCTGAAGAAATTCTCTACAATCTTGGATTTGGACGAGATGAACCAGATATTGCTTCTAAAATTCCTTCCAGATTTTTTAATTCCTCATCCTTTGCCAGAGGCATAGACATTAAAGTATTTTTGAGTGCACAGATGCAACGGATGGAAGTGGAGAACCCAAATTATGCATTGACAAGTAAGGGTTTTGATGTTAATTATTGTTTTAAACATTTGGCATCAAGCTGGGCGGTGGTGGCGCACACCTTTAATCAGGAGGCTGAGGCAGGCGGATCCCCGTGAGTTCAAAGCCAGCCTGGTCTACAGACTGAGTTCCAGGACAGCCAGGGCTGTTACACGAGAAACCCTGACTCAAAAAAAAAACAAGAAAAAAAATTAGCATCTAGGCCAGATAGCTTTTGTTTTAGCACCTGACATTTTAGAAATAAGGTTAATACTAGAATAGATCTTTTACTCATTCTGAATTAATTATTCTATTTATAGAAGTTATTCCATCCCTCCTTCCTCATTAACTCATCGTAATTTATTTGCAGAACCTTTATTTATCTCCAAATTGCATTTGTTCAAGAAAGAAGTAGGTGGAGGACCTTGTTAATTTTAAATGAAAAGTCAGTCCATTTCAGGTGCTGTTCTGTAATCTAACTTACCTTGGCTGGCGGGCTGTTTTCACCCCGTCTCTGCTGTTTTCTCTGGTAAATAGAGTTTAAAACCCTGATTCCTTCAAGATTGTCAGTGGATCAGTGTGAAGTATATGCTGATGTGTTTTCTTAGGAAGGCATTTTGAAGAGTCCTAGTGGAGTCCGTGAGCAAACACTAAATCCTAACTAGAGAGCAGCAGCTAGTTCTCTCCTGTCCAGTAGTATCGCCATTTCTGTGCTTATTTCTAATTTTCTAAAGTATAAATTCTAATGTTCACAGTAAAAATCTTCTTCCCTATTCTATGAATGTAGAGACTTCAGTATTTACATGGGAAAAATATGATTTCATAATACTTGGGATCCAAATTCAATTACTAGAGTTCTAAACAGCATTGTTTATGTGCTGATGAGCACAGAATGTTTATAAGAGGTACATGTGGGGCTGGAGAGATGGCTCAGTGGTTAAGAGCACTGACTGCTCTTCCAGAGGTCCTGAGTTCAATTCCCAGCAACCACATCGTGGCTCACAACCATCTGTAATGAGATCTGGTGCCCTCCTCTGGCGTGTGGGCATACATAGGGGCAGAATGTTGTATATATAATAAATAAATAAATAAATCTTTTTTTTTTTTTAAAAAAAGAGGTACATGTAACAGAAGCATAGAAATCTTTTTCTTTCTTTTTTTCCTGTAGGCCGTTTTCGTCAAATTGAAGTGCTTACTACTGTGGCCAATGCATTCTCTTCTCTATATTCCCAAGTCTCTGGGACACCCCTGCAGAGAATTGGAAGTATGTCCTCAGTGACCTCCACCAAGGAGGCAACAGACTCCCCTCCTCCTCTAACTCGAAGCAACACTGCAAACCGTCTGATGAAAACACTATCCAAACTAAACTTATGTGTTGATAAGACAGAGAAAGGGGAAGGAAGTCCCTCCCCTTCTAGTGAGAAAGGAAAGGCTCTGAGCATCTCTCTGGCTGAGGACAGTGGTGTCAAGAATGACCCCAAGCTGCAGAAAGTTATGAAGAAGAAAGAGTCCTCTCCCACACTGGCTACGGTTACAGAAGAAGTCTCAGGTAGTTCATCGACCATCACTGACAGCGTGGACACCGACAGACTCTCTGATGATGCAGATAGTAACATTAGCCACAAAATGGAGAGCGAACGAAGCAGAGAAACTCCGAGTCAGGAGTCTGGTGTTGCAGGCTCTGACTTAGGTTGTGATGTCACCGTCCCGAGCCACTGCGAGTCCGAGTCCGAGAGCAGTGAGCTGAGAAGTGCCCATGCGTCTACAAGTGACAAAGAGCCCTGTGCACCCCTGACGATTCCATTCATAAGAAACATAATGACGCAGCAGAAAGACTCCTTCGAGATGGAAGAGGTAGGTAGATGGTTCCCTGAGACTAGTGAAGAGCCAGGAAGAGAAGCTCCTGTAAGATGGGAGGTGTGGCACATTCGTAGCTATGGAAACTCGACCTTGTGTTGACTCTCTTGTTTTGTTGCTGAATTGTGTGCAGTGGAGCCCCTCAGGCCAGACTGTCATGTCATCTCCCCGCAGATGTTTTATCTGCAGCCATTTTTTTCCTCAAGTCTAAGATTTTGATGTCAGAGAGCCTTGAGAGTATATATGCAAATCCAAATCAGTATTGCCTAACAGTGAAAATGCAGAAATCAATCCGGTGTGCGGTTCAATCGGAGAGGGTCCCAGAGACTAGGGAGAGGGTGAAGGCAGCTTTTGAATAGATTCTGGTATTGGTTGGTCTAAGAGGGAAGGTTCTGGAAGGCTGCCGAGTGGTGTTTTGTAAGCCCAGATCAACATGTGGGGACTTTTATTTGACTGATTAAATCTCCTGCTAGTTAATGGTAGAATTTGAATTCAAGGAGGAAAAATCCTCATGAGGTTCACCTAGAGCTCCTTCTAGACCATAGAGGCTGACGCACGATTGGTTCAGCTGTGTGGTCCAGTGGGGACACCTGCACTGTGGGCGGGACTGATGCTTGGCCTGATTGGGCTATTTATGGTTTTGTTTTTTTTCTTTTTTGTGTGTAGTTTTTGGAATTTTTAAATGTTAATTATGGCTAAAGAGTAAAATGAAAGAGGAAGAAAAGAAGTTCTTTGGCATATTATACATTTTCTTGTAGGCTACTTTCCTTAAATCTTTATCCTGTCATTTATATTTCCATTTTTTTTATTATTAAGGCAGTTTACACCTCAGTCCAATGAGGATGGAAGGGAATTATGATGGATGCGTTCAAACCTCTGGCCCTGTCCTAATGAATCCTGTTGCTTGCTGTTTGGTCTAACTACTAAGTCTGGCTCGAGCCTTTCCTGGGCCTACTCTTCTGTGCTGAGTGGACCCCACAGCTTCTACACCTCAACACCGAATCACACAAAGCAATTAAATCAAACCCTGCACTCTCTGAAAATTTCTTGTTCTGGTTTGGACAGCAGTAGACCGGCAGTGTCTTCTTTGTGATTTATGTGATTTTCAAGAATTCATGGTCTCTAAGCAGAAGTGTAAGGGGCAGTTCTCTGATAGGGACGACACCTTCACGAGTCCACAACACCTGTAAAATGGTAGCCCTTTCCTTTCTGTAGAGACCTGTTCCGTTTGCACCCTCTGCTGGGCAAAACCAGTTAATGACAACATGTGAACCTTTCTGTGAAGTGTAAGATTGCATGAATAGTTAGATATTTGTGTGTGTGTGTGTGTGTGTGTGTGTGTGTGCGCGCGGTCACTAGGATGGTGCTGTATGTGTGTAATGTTAGCATCCAGAGGACTGAGGCAGGATGCCCATAAGGTTTTGAGATAAATTGAAGCTACATAGCAAGTTCTAGGCTAGTAGCCTGGTATACATAGTAAGATATTTTCTCAAATAAATAAAACACATTATTTTTTCAGCTTCATCTATTGTAAACAGAGGAAGTTTAGGTATAATGAATCCTTAGCTTTTCATATCTATTTAAAAATGCATTAAAACCTAGAATTCTATTTTTTCTTTGGAAACTTTAGAGAAAGCTTACAGAACAATGACTAAAGCAGGAAAATGTGTTGTTTTCATTTCCTCTTAAGCATGGTAGGAATTGTACTAACAGACAAAGAGAACAGTCCTCCTGAGGCCGACTTACATCCCCTTCAGAGGAGCTAGCACGGCTTCTCTGGGAGACGCCCTTCAGTTGGGGTCCGAGTCCTGGAGAGAGTGTTTGCTCCTGTGTGAACAGCAAGTGGACACCAGTTAGAGTTCTTTCTCTTAGAAAGACGTCTCTCCAAGCTGTCCCAAGGCCACACTTCTGCTGTGGTTCTTTGGGTGAGGCAGGAGGTAAGAAGTGACAGTAACCAGGGCCTAAGTAGGGAGATGTTTAACTGTGGAGAGAGCCAACCGACGACAAGATGGATGAGACCCAGGAGAAGTGTCTGTTTCTTATATTTAAGACAAGAAAAAGATAAAAGAGCTCATAGGCTATTTTAGTTAAAGGTCAGCTTGCCTTCTAAAAAAACATTTCAGAATGCCCAGAAGATCCAGAAATTCTAAACACTTTCTCAGTTTTTGGTTGGGTTGTGGGGAGAAGATTTTAATTCTTGGCTTAAATGGATAATTTTTGTTTGTTGGTTTTTTGTTGGCTTGTTTGAATATAGCATGATAACTCTAAGGAATTAGACATCAGACATCTGAATGACTCACAGTTAATGTGATCCTAGTGAATGAACAGTTGCTCATGTTTTGTGGATAAGATATGTGTGTATTGGTGTTGGGAGCCCGACCCTGTGTGCCTGGTGGACCTCTCACAGTGCTATTGAACTGCTTAAGTATATTCCTTACCGAGTGCATACATGAGATTTCTTGAGCATTTAATCCTGTCTTTGTACTTATTATTGGTTTTAACTAATGAAGTTTATTACTTTTAGCATTAAGTTTTAGGGTTTATTTTATTTATCTGAATTTAAATAATTCTAAATCAGTTAGATATTTGAGGGACAGCTGACACTGTTTCTTTGGCCCCCCAAATTTGGCTGTGAATCGTGTTTCTTGAGACAAGGTCTTGCTATGCAGCCGAGGTTGACCCTGAACTCACATTGATCCTCCTGCTTCAGCCTTCCAAATGTTAGGATTGCAGGCATGTCCCAGCATGCCTCTTCCTAGCTCTAATTTTGAAGATAAGAATGTCAATTCTAACAATTGATGTCTGCCCTGATGTGCCCAGTAATCACCGAGTTTGCTACCTGTTTTATTTTTAATCTAAAATATCTAAAGTCTTTTTTAAAAATTATGTAACAGTGGAAACAAACTGTGAGTTGTATGTTTAAAAACTTAGCAGTTTTCTTTTCTTTAAGGAAACTTTACAAGTAATTACAGAATCATAGACTAGTACAAAGAAGATTGTTTGCAATTGTCCCCCCCCCACCCCCCATACAGACACCTTCCTGACACTTAGATACCACTTCCCAGCAGGGGCTTTCTCATCTCTCTGAAGGATGGCTTATTCCCTATGATGTCAGATGGAGGTGGGCAGGAGATGGGTGAGTGTCAGTGATGGAAGGCTGAGAGGACTCGCCTGTCATGTGTCATTGCTGCCATCAGTAAGGCTTGCGCTCACGGTTGGCTGCTTTTGACTGCACCATGCACTTCCCATGGATGAGACTGCTGGCTGGGGACTGGTGAGGTCCGTGCACAGGAGCTCAAGGTCTTGTCACAGCCCCACAGCTTCTTTGCAAGGCATTCTTGGATTTCTTTCTTTCTTTCTTTTTGTGACACAACCTATAATTGCAATTTCTAAGACTCTAAATTTAATTTCAACATTATTTTATACTTAGTACACATGTATACAATTGCAAGAGTGATTAGTGTTGTTTTGACCTGAGTGAAGGGGTGGGTGACAGCTGCATCCAAAAGATATTACAAAAGAAACCTAAGCCATGATACACAGAGACTGATTCAGAAAGCGGTCCCCAAAACATTAGGAACAAGCTAATTCATTATTTTGACTTAATGTATTGCTCATTTGTTTATTTTCCTTTTATTATGGAAAGTTTTGAACTTATAAAGTTCAGGGAATTGTATGATGAAAGCCTATTACTTATTCAGTTCAGTTATGTTCGATTATATTTTTAAGAATGTAATCAAAGGCCACCTGCAGCACATGGCTAGCTTACCACACGGCACTAGGAACCTTTGCTCTGCAGATCTTCATTCTGCATTGGCTTCCTGATTTTCCACTCCAATCTGTCTGTTCCATAGTTGTGCCCAATATAAGAGCTAAGAAGTAAGCGGTCGCTCCCTGTCTTAACACTGTAAAGTTTGCTGAGTGAGAGTAGGCTCACTGATGTCAGTTTTGTAAACACGACCCTCTCCGTTGTTGGTGTGAAGATTCGGGCTTTGTAGTAGAAGGCAAAGTATTCTTTTCCCTAGAATAGCGTCAGGAAAGATAGACTGCTGGAGAAGGTAGCACTACTTGTGATTAGTTTTATCTCTAAGGAAATAGAACGTTTGCTAATCCTACATTTCAGAGTGAGAAACAGGAATTTGCTGTGTCTAACCTAAGATTCCTAAGATATAATAGTTGTCTGGATTTCTTTCGCACTCTTTCAGGCTAGTTAATGATTGTTGTTTAGAAATCTGTCTGTATTAGGTTGGGCCTGAGTAGCAGCTAATAATAGACCTGTTGTTGAATAGAAAAAGAAAATGTGCTCTGTTCCCTTGCACTTAAAACAATGGTTTTCCGGTTGAACTTGTATCTGCTGCTTTGAATAATATAATTTTTTTTTTTTTTTTGGTTTTTCGAGACAGGGTTTCTCTGCGGCTTTGGAGCCTGTCCTGGAACTAGCTCTTGTAGACCAGGCTGGTCTCGAACTCACAGAGATCCGCCTGCCTCTGCCTCCTGAGTGCTGGGATTAAAGGCGTGCGCCACCACCGCCTGGCCTGAATAATATAATTTTTAAATAGTAGCAAAGCACAGTAGATCTTACTTTTTATGTCTCCTATCAGGATAGTGTTCAGTGGGCATGCCTTCCAGTTCTGCAGGCCATAGCTGTAGACTCCTGACACTGTAGCGCAGCCGGCTCATCACAGCCAACATTCCCGTAGTAGCATTAAACTGTGTGGAGGTGGTGTGCATGTGGTGTGTGTGTGCGTGTGTGTGTATATGTGTGTGTGCATGTGTGTGCATATGTGTGTGTATGTATATGTGTATGTGTGGTGTGTATGTGTATGTATATGTGTATGTGTGTTTGTGTGGTGTGTGTATGGGGTGTGTATGGGGTGTGTGTATGTGTGTATGTATGTGTGTGGTGTGTGTGCGTGTGTGTGTATATGTGTGTGTGTATGTATATGTGTATGTGTGTATGTGTGGTGTGTGTATGTGTATGTATATGTGTATGTGTGTATGTGTGTGTGGGGTGTGTGTATGTGTGTATTTGTGTACGTATTTTTGTGTGGGGGTGTGTGTATGTGTGTATGTATGTGTGTGTGGTGTGTGTATGTATATGTGTGTGTGTATGTGGTGTGTGTGTATGTGTGTGTGTGTGGTGTGTGTAGGGTGTGTGAGGTGTGTGTGTATGTGTATATGTGTGGTGTGTGTATGTGGTGTGTGTGTATATATGTGTGTGTGGTGTGTATATGTTGTGGTGTGTGTGTATGTGGTGTGTGTGTGTGTGTGTGTGCGTGTGTATTGGCTTTCTATTTATTCCTATGGGATATTTATTAGTTTTAAATTAATTCATAACTCAAAGTATAACAGGCTTCAAATTAAAACTTTGCTCTTTGATTTGTTCAGATTTGAAAGGCTGTGTTTGTCCATTTCGCTTAGTTTTATGTCATAAAGTGTTGGGAAGGTGACATGTGCCTCCTCCTGATGACACAAGTTAGTCAGGTTAGAATAGCTAGCTACTGTCTCCACGGGGTGAGGATGGCATTTAGAATCAGAATTTCCGAACAAGGATATATTTGTGCAGGTAGGAAAAGGACAGGCAATTTTTGTAGGTTTGGTACTTCCATTAACTAGAATTTTTAGGGAGATTTTACGGGTAAGACTTTTCAAGGTTTTAGCTGTATTAAGGTTTCCTTTCCACTTATATATGCCACATGTAATGACGTCATTTCTGAAAAGGTGTCATAGCTGAAAGGTGACCCACTCCAGGAAGTTGCCCAAATGTTAAACTTTAGTTTCAGTCTGAGGAAAAATGCTATCTGTATATCAAATATCAGCCATCACTTCCTGTGAATGTGAGTCCTTGTATGTTATTTCTCTCCCGGCTACCTAGGTAGGGTGCTGCATGTCGCTGGGGACGTAGGTCAGAAGACATGGCGGTGGGACACACTGACAATCTTGAGATAGGATGTCTTTATGATGTTTGGTATACTTTAGTTAGACTGATTTGTTTGATGAATTACCATCAAGAGATACTCAACTCTTGCCATGGATTCTCTTAACTACATGGGATTCTCTTTTAGGTTCAGAGCACAGAGGGAGAGGCACCTCACGTGCCAGCCACTTGCCAGCTAGGTCTTGCCAAGTCAAAGAGAGGTAAGTGGACCACTGCCCACTAGTTCCCCATGGTTACTCTGTGTTGTGGGTTGGGAAGGAAAGGGGTTTCTCCATCAGTGCTGTAGGAGCAGTAAGTGGGCAAAGATTGGATATGGGGGGGTGTGCTATCATTTTATCATATAATTACTGTGGGATTTTTATGCGGGGGAGACGTTTATACTTATAAACTAATACTAGATTGTCTATCCTGTTATGACCTCATTAAACATTTCTGGGTGCTCCGAATAGTACTCAGATCTGCAGATGTGCTGAAACAGATCGAGACTGCTTTTACATGGGCATGACTGGAAACTCTTATGTCCACTGACTGGGTTTTCTTTATGCAAACACATCTTGGAAGTATAATACATGCAGTGTAACTGGCAAAAACTTGCTCACAATTGTTAAACCAAGTTAGACAAATTCAAAGTATCGCTCAAAGGTGAGTGGCCAGAGGTCCACTTTCCTCTTGAATCATTAATTATTGACAGGAGAACCTTTGGGTCCATCCGCATACTTCTGACTTGCAACTAGAAAATGCGGTCTGGTTTTAGATTCACAGAGCTTTTGGTATTGAGAGAAAGAGGAAGGAGTTGAGTGGCAGTTCAGTCCCTACTGCAGGTAGGACTGTTTATTTTTGAAACTTTACACATACCAAACCACTGTGTTGGTTTTTTTAAACAAAAATTTATATGTATGCTCCTAGAATAGAAAATTATATGTTTGCCCTCCTGATCTCTGACATTCCTCCTGAGGGACAGTTTGCATGCACCTTCTCTTCCTTTGCGGTGCGGCATTAAAGAGCGGGGTCCCTGTGGACTGCAGCTCCAGCCAGGCGCAAAATGAACTTCCTCAGTGACTTTTCCTTCCCTCTTAAGTCCATAGATAAATATATCTGTGTCTGAGGTGTGAACTGATGCTTAAGTCTTTGCCTTAGGTGGATGGGCGGGGCGTCCTGTGTCAAAGGAGGATGAAAACAGGGAAGCTGCATGAAGTTGTCTTCTGGAGCTAAGGGATGGGGAAGACGTCCCCAGTTGACGGTCACATCTGAGTTTCTTCCTCTCACAGTCTTCAGTCTCTTGTTTGTTACAGCATAAGCACTCTAGTAACATATTTGTGACTAAATCTCTTACAAACTAACAGTGAAAGTGCTTTGTGTGTGCAGTCACAGGAAACAGCTATGCCTTACCCATTTGGGAAGGTAGCTTATTGAATTCTGGTAATGTGGTATGTCATTGACCGATCATCAGTTCAGAATTAGAATCAGTTCACACTGCAATAGAAACGGTGCATGGCTGCACTAGTAGACTTCACACGTTGACGTTCCCTAAGCTCGGGGGCAGGGGCTCTCTCCTGCACCTTAGGAAGGCTCCGTGGCTCCCAGTGTCCCAGCCTCGTGTTCACTGCGTGGCTTCACATTCCTAGAAATCCAACACTGGTCTTGTGATAGAAGACATTACAGACTTTTCTTAAACATCTAGAAGAGGATATGCGCATGGTATTTAGCTTCTCTGATACTGAGCAGATGGTTTCCATGTTTTGTTTTGTGTTTTCACACTTAAATACTTCTTCTAACTTTTAAATTTAGGTAATATTCAATGTCTTCAGAACTGAGAATTGTTCCTTAGCTCCAAATTTCTCTAATGAAGAACTATGATTTCATTTTATAAGATTTCCTTATTTTATTTTATGACTATTTTCCTTGTGTGTATGTCTGTGTACCTGGTGCCCATGGGGATGAGAAGAAGGTGTTGTATCCCCTAGAACGGGAATTATAGCTATTTGTGAACCACAGTAGCTGTGGATGCTGGGAATCGAACCCAGGTCCTCTGCAAAAACAAATGTTCTTTACTGCTGAGCCGTCTCTTTAGCTCAAGATGCTTTTTATGGAACAGAACTGTCTGGCTAAAGACCGTAAATTGGGATATTCAGACTTTTAGAATGCTGTTTGTAGGCCAGGCCTTTCTCTGCAGCTCAGGCTCTGCTTGTCAGGGGCTTGTAGATGAGCCCAGCAGTCCTGTGCGCTTTGCAGCTAAGGGAATGTTTTCCTACCGTGTGAAGTAGTCCCAGCAGTGGAGGGCTGGGAGCCCCATCTGCAGAGGAGAGGAGCCTTGCCCCATGAAGCAAGGAACTGAAGCTGTTTGTTCTGTTCACTTGCCCATGCCTACTCTGAAGCCTGCATCGTCTCCATTGCCATTCCCACTGTGGGAGTCACATGGTGCTCAGCTGGGAGGGCAACCGGCTCAGACCTTACTCTGCCGCACATTCAACAGGTCTTTCTGGCCTCTCTATGCTCCACCAAAGTTCCCTTTTCCCAACCCAATAGGCACTTTAGCTTCTAGATCATTCATATGAGCGCTCAGTGGTTGTGTGGAGAGTTAGGACTGAGGCACCAGGCAAGAAGAATAGAGTCCCCAGTTTCATGGGCTCCTAGTGAAAGAGCAAAGCATAACAAAGACGGGGAACCAGCGGCTGACAAGAGCTGACGTAGCTGCTTAATTCATTCTCAATTCATCTTTGAACAAATGTAATTCCCACTAGAACTGGTGGTAAGGGTTTGTTACAATTGAGTGTGGTAATTATTCCAGCATTTCTACGTTGGGTAAGGATATGGAGCACTTTCATAACTCATTATAGCGATTTATTAATATTATAACCACTGTTGCCGAATTATTCTGTTTTTAATTGGATCAAAGTTACATTTCATGAATCCTAAAACTCCAGTGGGATGCTTTTAAAGCCAAGTGAACTTTAATTTTGAATTTTATTTAGTCATATTTTCTGGTTCATATTATTTGGCTATTGTTTCTGAAGCTCTGCAAGGCTCTCCCGTCTCTCGGATCCTTGCGAATGAACTAGCTATAGCATCCCCTCTATGGTAGCTCTCCTGGGGAACGAGTGTCGTCTTGCTTTCTGTACTTAGCATCTTTCTTAAAAGCATATATACATACCTATATATGTAGAAATTAGAGCCTTGTGATGTAACAATAAACGTGTTTTACAATATTAGCAATGTTATATATTAATTGAATCTTTGATTTTGGTATAATTCTTATGAAAGAACTATTTCCTAATACAAGTACTTGTATCACTACAAACACTGGAGATATTTAAAAACCTTCACATTTCAAATGATTTGGTTTATTGCCCTTAATTTCATTCTTTCATACTAAGAAGATATAGAACGTTTTAAATGCATTCTACATATAATGTTCTAATTTTACTTAACTATCTTTTATAGATTTATATAATATATTTTTTTATTTCATCCCATTTTTCTCTATGGCAAGAGAAAAATTAATTGGATTTACCAAATGCATTACCATTGAAGCCTAGTGAGCAAGTGAATACTGTGGGTTTCTGATAGGAAACCAAACCCAGCTTTTCCTTGAACTTGATTTACTTGCCATGCTTTGAAGCCATGATTTTCCATAGGTAGTCTGGGCTGCTTTATTGGGGTTTGCATCTATGAACGTGTTGCTGCCATGCAGGCCTGTGCAGTTTTGTTTTTACCAGCCTGTTTCTGCTGACAGATCACCTGCTGAGAACTGCAAGTCAGCACTCTGACAGCAGCGGCTTCGCTGAGGACTCCGCGGACTGCTTCTCGCTCAATCATCTTCAGGTACTGCTTCCTGTTGGAGTAGTCCCTCTCACGAGCATCTTCAATGTACGGTGATTTGTCCATCAAATGGAAGTAGAAATAAAATGTCTGGAAGGTAGATCTTGGCTAAATATTTGACTATAAATTTCAGGTTTTACTCATTCATGATCTCTGAGTATTAAAAAAAAATCTTAATTTTGTATTATTAGTGACTAAATTACTTTGGTCATTAAAGTGCTTGGCCTGATGTTTTTTTTATTTGTTTACATTTGTATATGCCAGAATTTTATAATAACTTGTTTATTTGAAAACTCATATTTCTGCTAGTTTTGTGGACTTCAGTGAAAAGTTAGGCTGTGTTAGGTGACCCAGGAAGCAGGTGCTTCTTTATCCTTGAGGAGCTGGGGGTCAGTTGGTATGTATAGTCACAGAATGCTCATGAAGGTGTTCAAAGTGTCTTTAATAAAATTTGAAAATTAAGATAAGGAAGAAAAAGAATAAAGAGCTTTCTAGAAACATGACATTTGAAGGGTAAACAGACAAGAAACACACCCAAAAAGACCCAGGAAGAGTCAGTAAGAGGAGATCCCAATGATCTACCCTGACCTGAATTATTGGCAGCTGATAACAACTATGGGAGGAGTCATTTTTTTCTTTGGCATTCTGGCCTGCCACTATTAGATTGTCCATGTTCTGGTGGGTGGCCCCGGCCCCGTACATATGGGTAAGACTGGTTAGACTCAGTGTGTTTTCAAGACTGATTTAGATAATTTTGCTCACCTGTAAGTTAATATAAGTGGTTTGAGCATATTTAAGATAAACTAGGCTAAGATATGACACTTGACAGGTTATGTATATTAAATACATTTAAATAAAGGACAATGGACTGCAAAATAATTGGGCAGTGGGAAGAGGGCATATGGCTGTGATGAAGTAAACCAGGTAAAGGCAGCCTGTGTGATACGTCAGGGATGAGGAAGGAAAGAGAAGACCCGTGCCTATGTTTTCAAGTCAGATGTCTGCTTCCTTGAAGAAGTTTCTATGTCTGAGCATGGGAGGGAAGCAGTCCAGTTTAGGGAAGGAGCTGAAGACCGTAAGAAGGGTTTGATCCAGTGGAATCTGTGGATGGGCCAGCTGGTCTGGAGCCACGTGATCATAAGTACAACACAGTTAGATGTGGGAAAAGAACGTGATTCCTTTCAGAATGAAGAGAAGTGGTGAGAGCTAGGGAAATTATAGGTACTGGAAGAGAACATTAAGACATTTTTATCCAATTCTGTGAGTCAGTGTCATGTGTTGGAAAGGAAATTTAAGAAAAATAGACCTTAAACAATCTCGATGAGCAAGTGGGGAGGGAGGTGGTAAGAATCAGACCAACCACGACAGCAGACTGGTGAGTCCAGCGATATCTCATCTGTAGTCTTTGTCAGTGGTGTCTCTGACTTTATTCCCATCTTCCCAAATGTTTTCCATTTCAGGTTCACGAATCCCTGCAAGCCATGGGGAGTAGTGCTGACAGCTGTGACAGCGAGACCACTGTCACCTCGTTTGGGGAAGACCACATGACATCTACAGTACAAGACCAGCCTTATTTTAACGAGTCAGAGGAGGAGGTTCGTGCCCCTGTTGAGAAAGGAAAAGCAAAGGTGGCTGTAGTTGCTGACGAAAGGAACGCAGACGGCAAAGATTCCCCTCAGTGTGAGACTGCAGAGAACACTGGGAGCAAAGAGTCCCCGCGGGATCCAGGTCACCCTGAGAATGCTGCCCTGGAGGAGGCTGCACCTCCAGCTCCAGCCGCAGAGCTCCCGAGGGAAGGGAGTGGAGACAGTGATGTGGAGAGGGGCAGTGGCTGTGAATTTCCCCAGTATACCACACACCACATTCTCAAGTCCTTGGCTTCCATCGAAGCGCAGTGCAGCAGTGTGAGCTCTGAAAAGAAAACTGGGTTTCCCTCTTGTGCGGAGAGAGTGACTACTGCCTTGCAGAGAGCTCAGGTGAAGGTGTGCGGTCTGTCTGGTCAAAGAGTAGGGCGCAGCCTAATAAAGTCAAAGGATCTGTTGAAGCAAAGGTCCCTGCTTGCAAAAGCTGGCTATCCCCTAAGAAGGTCTCAGTCTTTGCCGACCACCTTACTGAGCCCGGTAAGGGTTGTGTCTTCTGTCAATGTGCGATTATCTCCAGGAAAGGAGAGCAGGTGCAGCCCGCCGTCCTTCACCTACAAGTACACCCCTGAGGAGGAGCAAGAGTTGGAAAAGCAAGTGCCTGAGCAGGACGGTCAGTCTGTGGTTAAATCCACCATCTTCATCCCCCCATCCTCCGTGAAGAAAGAAGAAGCCCCCCGGAGTGAGACGACGCAACCGGAGGAATGCCCCCACGGACGGCTTCCCCCTTGTTCACAGTTTGTTCCCATATCCCAGTCTACCTGCTCCCTCCACTCTGCCCATGAGTGGCAGGACAGGCCCCTGTGTGAACACATGAGAACTCTGAGTGCCCACAGTGTCCCCAACATACCAGGCACCTCGTGTAGTAGCTTCTCTTCTCCTTTCGGGTGTCCCTATTCACATAGACATGCTGCCCACCCGCACAGGGCGTGCCCCGTGAACCCCCCTTCTGCCATAGAGATGCAGTTGCGGAGAGTGTTGCATGACATCAGAAACTCACTACAGAACCTTTCACAGGTGAGAACAGAGAGCTTCATACTTTACTGTTCCACATTCTTCTTAAGTCCCCAGGAAGTGAGAACTAAGCAGACAAGCCACCTCCGCCTATCTTCCTACTTGCCTGAACTCATCTGTACCTGCTCTCTAAGCAGAGCCCCCGTTTTGTGGGGGAAGGCTGTAACTAATCCCCACCAGTTCGTGTCTGTGCTGACAGCCTTCTCTTGTAGAGGAAGGACTGTTTCATGGTGTTGGCCTTTAGCCTCTCCTTCATTCTCTTTGTCTGCATCCCCAGCCTTTCCTCCTCCTCTCTGTCCTTTGGATGTGTGATCCCCTAACTATCAAAGTCTTCTCATTGGCTCCGCTGGCACGGTGTTCTCCTGGTTCCTCTAGCTCTGTCACTAGGCTTTCCTCTTCACCCGCTGACCTCTGATGCTGCCTCCTGGCACAGAATTAGTCTGTTTCCATGGGCTCAAAACTGGAACCGCTCCGAAGAGAATCAGGTAAAACGTGAATCCCCGGTGCATGCCGTCTGTTACCGTGAAAGAGTGGACAGGAAGCCGCTGCAGTGAAAAATCAGAGTTGCTCTTCAAAGAACAATAGAATAGACCTGTTAAATACCACCCTTGTCCCCGACAACTGTCCCGAACGGTCTGCAGTTGGACCAGACTTACTTATTTCTCCTTCCCTGTGGAACAGTTCTGGCTGCGGCTGACTGTTCGACATGTTCACTGGACTTGTCAGAGCCCTGTCTCTGTGCCTCTGTGATGGGCCTTCCCAGGCCAGCTACGTCACCTGGAGCTGTGGCCATGAGTGTAGCCGATGAATCGCCCGACTCCCCACCTCACCCAAGCAGACAGATGATTCTCTGTGTCCTCCTTGCTTGGGTGGTACTGAGCAGCAGGGCATGCAGGGTTCTCTGTATCCAGGACTTTTGGGTAATCTGCACCCATCACTTGGTTGTTTGGGTCAGGTGATCTTGTTGCTGTTTTTCAACTGCAGAACTCTGTCCTTGCCTTTCTCTGCATGAACCACACGGCTTTAGTGGTATCTAAAGTTCAGCTCAGCCCGCTGAATTTTTGCTTATTTTCACATCATAGCCTCCTACCACACACTCATACACATTCTCTTTCACACATACACACACTCACTCACATACACTTATCACACACATACTCACATATACTCACATGTACACATTTACACTATTCTTTTTTAACTTTCTCTTTTTTTTCCTTCCTTACATTGTGAGATGGGACAAGGCAACTTTCTGTCTTCTCTGCCTATAACAATAGACTCCGTCCCACTGAGAGTCTGTGTGGTGGCCGCTGGCTGTTCCCTCCAGCCATGCCAGTGTGATGAAGTCTGCTGTTGCATTTCCTTCCAGATCCCCAAGTCTCAGTTGGCTTTCTACTTAAATTTTTTTAAGGCAATAAGGGAGTTCTGTGAACACACACACGCCACTTTTGCCACTTTTCCCAAACAGAGTAATTTGGACCTGAAATATTTAAGAATAATAGGTAGTATTAGAGAGTAATTTCTTTCATTGCTGATTATAGTATGAAACATTGCTGGGTTTGATTTAGCTTAAAGATAAATGATAATGCATGTCTTACAGTAGCCTTAACACCTTAGAGAACTTGGCGGTAGTCACTCTGACCTGACTTTCAATCTGTCCCATCTGTTTGAAGTACCCTCTGCTGAGAGGACCTGATCTTGCTGCTGCTCCATACAGTACTCAGAAGTCGTCTGTTCTACCTCTTTACGAAGTAAGTTCCCTCCGAAACCTTTCCATTGCAAGATAATCAGTGTTATTTAGAAGTGTAATCTTATCCGGTCGCATTTCAGAATACCTTTCAGGAGCTTCAAGTCGTGAGACGGAGCCTGAATCTGTTCAGAACGCAGATGATGGACTTGGAGTTGGCCATGCTGCGGCAGCAGACCATGGCGTACCCTCACATGACAGAGGAGGACAGGTAACGGTCCATCCGTTAGTTCAGTCAGAGCCTTGTCTTCAGAGAGCAGGCCTTCAGCCTCCGTTCACACTCTGTGAACTCTGTGGTTAGTGAAGCGGCGTAGGTGAGAGATAGGCACAGGGAGTTTACTGAAGTTACCTCTGTGCCCCTAGTGAGCCAAGCAAGACTCTCAGTAGTCTGCTCTACAGAGGTGACAGTGCAGGGGATCAAAGGCCTAGTCATGGGCTGGAGAGATGACTCAGCAGTTAAAAGCAGTGGCTGCTCTTCCAGGGGATTCTAGTTCAATTCCCAGCACCCACATGGAAGCTCATAACTGCCTGTAACTCCAGTCAAACGGATCCAACACCTTCACATATAACATACGTGCAGACAAAACACAAATTCACATGAAATAAAAATAAAAAATTATTTTTAAGAAAAGACCTAGTCATTACCCCAAGGTTGCTTCTGTCCAAATCGATGGAACTGCAATCTTTTGTAAACGTTTCGTTAGTCCACAGTATTCACTACTGGAGATCACTCAGCTGTAAAGTCACGCTTCTCACAAATCGCAGGTATGAAGTGGATCAGCTGCAGGGCTTGCGGAACTCTGTCCGGATGGAGCTGCAGGAACTGGAGATGCAGCTGGAGGAGCGTCTGCTGGGCCTGGATGAGCATCTCCGTGCTGTCCGGCTGCCTTCCCCTTTCCGATCCTCTGTGCTTCCGGTATGCTGTGGGGGTCCAGAGTCCCAAGTAGGCTTGTTCATGATGTGTGATTCAGGACTGGGAATTTGTTTAACCATTTCCTTTAATGGCTTCAGAACCATGCATGATGTTCAAGTAGCTTTTATCCTACTCATTGGAGATTTAATTTTCCCTTAATTACCTTCAAAACATATTCATATTAATTTTATGTACAGAGTAGGGTGAGTTTCATAATTAGTATAATTAGAAATACATTGAAATTTTTAATGATAATTTTCAGTAATAGAAAAAGCAAAGATCAACATAAAAGTTCTGTTTTTGACAAAAAAATTTAATGAATTAAAATATGACGACTTTAAGTTTGGATCCCTGCTTGTAACTCAAAAGAACACAATATATTACAATATATTACTCCTTTTCTCCTGGCCTCCATGTTTAACTAAATAGCCTATGTCTTTTAATTTTTTCTTTCTTTCACTTTAGTTCCTTTCCATTCCTTGTGGTTTTTTTGTTTTTTTTTTGTGTTTTTTTTTTTTTGCTTTATATTTTTGTTCTGATGTTGAAGATTGAACCTGAGATCTCCTCTAGGCCAAATACATGCCCTGTCTCCTGGCAGTGCCTCTGGTGCCTTTCCTGTCTCCTTATGGAACAAAGTGCGATGTCACGGTGTGATCCGTATGTACGATAGGAATGATGAAAGGGACACTGCTTGTCCTCATGGCGAGTCCTTCCTCAGTATTCTAATGTGCTATCCCATGGAATCTGAGCTTCACCATTAGATTCTGGTTTCTGCCACTATCTTTCCAGTTATAACATATGTTCATTTGAAATTTTGAATTTTATCCTACTTTTTCTTGTTTGATTTTGTTAAAAATAAATGGCTGCATGTGTATGTTTAGACATATACAAAGGAGGCTGTATATCCACATAGATAAAATAATAATCCAAATCCTTATGGATGCACGCTTCTGTGGTTTTGAGCCATCGTTCTGAGAAGTGTGTTGGGAGCAGAGAAGCAGAATGTCTGTGTAGCTGCCACAGTGATCTGTGTGCTGTGGGACTCATGGCAGCCGATTGGCTACAGTGCTTGTGACGTAAAGTGATGTTCCGTATGACGCATTTAGTGCTTGTGACGTAAAGTGATGTTCCGTATGACGCATTTAGTGCTTGTGACGTAAAGCCATGTTCCGTGTGACGCGTTCGCCATTTGAGAAACTGTGTCCATGTGTAAGCCTGCGTGTTGTCCTTATTCTCAGGGGATGTGTGGCAGTAGAAGTGCTGACAACTTGTCCTGCCCGTCTCCACTGAACGTCATGGAACCAGTAAGTCTCTGTCCTCCCCAGGCACCAGGGCATCTCGTGAGCATGCGGTTTGCCCCGTTCCTATACAAGGCATGCTTTTAAATGCAGAGGTCAGGAAGTTAAATTAATTGAAAGAGGGTTTGCCATTTAGAAATCGAGTGCCATTTTGGGCCCCTAGAAAGCCAGCTTCATTGTGATAGTGATTTGTCTCCAGACCATGAAGGTATTATGCACCATCAAAACACTTTGTTTACCCTCCAAGGATCCTTTCCTGTAGATGGAGGTCCTCACAGGATCTGTAAGATGACTTATGTGATCGTCATTACACTATAGACTCATTGGCAAAGCCTTCTGAGCAGCTGTTTTAGTTTTCATTAATTACTCCTCCATGAAATAATTCAGACATCTGTGAAATTTCACTTCACTGTGTTTCTTACATTCCCAAGTTATTACTTGAGATTGCTATGAATTTAAATTTGTTTTTGGAAATGAAATTAGCCAGTTAATAAGATAGTGGAATAGAATTATGCCTTTAAAAGTCTGTCCAGTTTGGGACAGTAAGCATAGCTGGGAGTTTAGCCTTCTTAGCTACCAGTCTTTGTCTTCTGAGTGAAGAGCCATGTTTTGGCCCCCAGGTCACAGAACTGATACGGGAGCAGTCGTACCTGAAGTCGGAGCTGGGCCTGGGACTTGAAGAGATGGGGTTTGAAATCCCTCCTGGAGAGAGCTCAGAGTCCGTTTTCTCTCAGGCCACATCAGAGTCATCTTCCGTCTGTTCCAGCCCCTCCCACAACACCAGAAGATCCAGAGGGCCTTCTGGCAACTCGGGAAGCAAGCCCCGAGCCCGCTTAGTGGCAAGAAAGAAGATCTTCCGAGCCTCTGTGGCCCTGACACCAACAGCCCCCTCCAGAACAGGCTCAGTGCAGACACCGCCAGAGCTGGAGAGTTCTGAGGAAGCTGGAGCAGCTGAGGAAGCCTCACAGGTTGTGGGACTCACATCTCACCTGGAGGAAGAGCAAGAAGAGCTGCTGCCAGCCGCTGAGGAAATGCATCGGAACGTGGAGCAGGATGAGTTGCAGCAAGTCATACGGGAGGTGGGTTGAGTCTGGGCGTGCATCGGTCATCGCGCATGCCTGTCCTGATAGCTCTGCTCAGATGCTGCTTACGTGTGAGGATGACTGCACTGGATACAGTAGCTTTCCCACTCCCCGCGTGTTTCTGTGGATTTCCTCCTGCACGGTGTTCCACTCTAGTGCAGAAGCGGTTCATAAAGGCGGAAGGCGGGAAAGCCCTTTAGACCTCTCCTCTCTGCGTGTCTAAAATGAGGAATTACAATTTAGACCTCATCCAGAATTAGAGCTGTCATATTATAAAATTCCAGTTGGCATGAGATAAAGTAGGAGATTAATGATTGAGAAGAATTTGTTCTTTTTCCTTTGATGGTTGGAAAAATGTAGAAATTGTGTGGTTTGTTCAGAGATTAAAACATAGTATTAAAAGGGGGGGTCACCCTGGATGACAACTGCGTGGGTTCCTAAAGTGTTAACCGTAGTTCTGGGTTACGAAAGGAATCACAGACACCTATGGAGATTATATGGTTAAAAGTTAATTGAGAAAATGTACAGAATGGCTGTGACCTTTCCACCGCCCTGGAGAACAAGCTGATACAGGAAAGGTTTGTTTCTGTTGGTTCTCAGAGATTTCAGCCCCTAAGCAGGTGGTTCTGTTGTCATTACCTGTGCTGAAGCCGAGCAGGTGGAGAAGGCTACAGCAGGACAGAAGGACACAGCAGGGCTGCTTGCTGTGTGTTAGCTGGGAGGGGCCAGGAAAACAAAGAGCACCCACAGTAGGTCTGTGCCCCAGGACCTGGCTACTTTATACCTGGTCCCCCCACTTGTGAGTTTCTTTGACTTCCTGTAGGCTGTGGAATTATGAGCCCACATGTGAATTAACTAGTGGCTCTCAAAAGGCATCTGAGCCTCCCGGGATTGGAGATTTAAGTGACAGCACTGGTTTTACTACTGAGTTACAGTCACATAAACTGGTGTGTATCTTTAAGAAGACAATCACCATGGCCGAGCTTCATGATGGCTTTTTAATCTGTCTCTGTGGAGGTTATGCACCCGGGATCCTTTCTCTTCTGTTTTCCTAAGAATAACCATGAGGAGCGAGTAAAAGCAGTTGTCTATTTCCTTCCATCCAGTCCAAAATTCCTGATATAAACACCTTTTATTTTTTGCCAGAAGCTAAAAAGAATACATTATATATTTTAACAGTCACTTTATGGTTTCATCTGTAGCTTAGTGGCAAAAGTTTTAGGCTGAAGTGTGACCCCAGCAAAGGTAGCATTCGGCATGTGTGTGGCTCCAAATATGACATCCCCTCCGCACCCCAGGACTACTCAATAGGAAAAACAGAAGGAAAGCAGCGATACAGTTTACAGAGTGTCGAGGGCAGTGGAAAGTACCTGTGAGCCGTGAAATCAGTAACGTAATTACCGCGGCTAAAGAAGACAAGCCCTAAGGAAAATGGAAAACTTTTACAGTGATCCCTAAAAAGTTTTCAGGTCTTTTTATTTTATGAATTTGGGATCTTAAAGCATATGAAAACATACACACACACACACACACACACTCACCCACACACTATACAACATTTCTTGTCTCATGAATGCAGATTTCCTAATCTTTCAGTTATCCAAGAACTAACAGTTTAGGAGCAAAATAAGGTAAAGTAAGCCAGAGAAACCAAGGTTCCCCACTTTCAAACTATTTCTAATGTAAATGTACTTTAGAATCAGTTTGTAGCATAGAATCTTCCCTCGAATGGGCCACTGAGCCCCTAGGGCCAACGATGAATGCCAACATATATGATGCTGTCATTTATTGCACATCAGTAGCTTAAAAAGTACAATAAAGTAAACAGTTCTGTGACCATAAAGATGATGTCATCCTGAGATTGTACGTGCTATGGAAATGTGCAGTAAACCACAGGACTTGTCTGGGTGGAATAGTGCTGGAAAGACAGCATTCCAGACTTCATCAGCGACGAAAACTACCCAAACAGTAGCATGGCTCTCTGCATAGTTACATAGTCTGGAAGCAGACCATACAACAGTAAAAATGCTCCTTGGACCTTGGAAACATTTGACTTGTGTGTGTTTGTGGCACTGGGGCTAGGGAGGGCCGGCGCATGTGGGTTCTGAAATCCGACAGAGCTACACTGCCCAGTGTGAGAGGGATGGCGGTGCACAGGGCTGACCTTGATGGTAGATGGGTAAGTTGTCTGCATTTTGTGGTCTGAGTTCCTGGGTTCAGCCGAAAGCTACTTTCTGTGGCCACTCGTGCATCTCGAGGATGAAATGCAAATAAGCAGACACGACATTTGTGTCACATGCATTTCGTTACCCAGACTTCTGACATGTTGGAACAAACGCCCATTTTCAAATTCAGTGTAGCACAGGCTGCATGGTTCTTACGTATTCTCAAGGCTTGACCGGGGACTAATGGGAGCTTTGAATTCGGCACGTTTATTTGTTCTACAAATGGATTTAGTTTTGTAAGTTGATTATGGTTGACTAACATTTAGCAAAGTGTACATGAAGCCCCCACAGTCGGGTGCGCCTGTGTGGCGGTGTCTGCTCCTCGGTGCGTATTTAAGCAGGGCAGTCCTTGAGTTAGAGTGGGTACTCTGTGTGCACGTGCGCATTCTTTTACTACATTCTGATGGTTTTGCTCCCCCTTGCCTGCTCTGGTCTGGAAGGTGTGAAGACATGACTCCCTATTGTGTGTTTGGCGTGGTTGCTCCTTGGTGCACGCTTGAGCTCTTGTTTTAAAAAGTGCCTTGGCCTGACCTGTGCTGCAGGTGGCTTCCTAGGAAGAGACTGGTCACCTTAGACCAGAGCATTGGCGCTTTGACCAATAGCACAGACCATAGGAGACGTTTATTTACATTTGTTTCCATAATGCCGCCTTGCTCCTGGAGAATTACCTAATCATTTATAGGACTCTCCCATTAACTGTGTAAGATGTTATACTGTGTCAACATTTCAATTGGCATGCTGGGCAAATGTTTAAAGAACTTTCTAGAATGTGTTACTAAACCCTTCAGGAGAAGCCATTCCGCTCCGAATGGCACCATTTGAAGGAAATCTGCCTCAACACTTATCCTTGCTGGCTACAAAGAAGGGCTTCCCCTGTCTAAACAAGGCACGAACAGTATTGATATACTTAGCACATCAAACTCTCTGGAGTACTTTGAGAATATGCATGCATAGATAACACTGGCCATTGCTCATTAAAATTCAAAAGCAATTCCTGTTGTTATCATAGTTCAGCTAGGTAGTTTTATGTTAAAAGTTTATTTACAAAATATTTAAAATATTGAGTAGTCCGTACTCCATTTATTTCTGACTGGTAACCTTTTAAATTTAAATGTCTATGGCACGAAATTTCAAGTTCTTACTTTCTTGTATCTGCTACCAAGGAAATTAAATTAGATTCTATCTTCCTTATAAACTTGTGGTCCCTACGCCCCATTAACAAAGCCTCCATTCAGGATGGCGAGCTCTATCTTGGGTAGAAGGGTTCTGCAGGTGAGGATTAAACACACTTGGCAGGCGCAGTCAAAGAGGAAAACAACGGTGACTATCAAGCCTTTGTTTCCATCAGGGCCCCATGTGAGGTCTTGAGCCCTTCATTACTACAATGCACTAATTCAGGGGAGCCCCACTGTGGAAGGAGAAAGCCAACAAAAAGCCCTTTCAGACAAGGTTTAATGCACACAGTCCACACTTACACTTCTGTCAGACTGAGGAGGCTCCCTTGCTCAGATTGTCTGCGTGCCACAGTGGGAACACAGTACTGCCTTTGAATTGGCCCCAGTCATTGTGATGTGGTATGTGTAATTGGGGCCTGAGGCTATTTATTTTAGAAAATGTACATATTTATAGGAATAAAAAGACGGTATCGCCATTTTCACAGAGGCAAATTCAACATTGAACGTTGAAGAGTAAACATAGATGGCCATGCTTTAGTACAGGTTTTCTTTGTTTACGCTTCTGGACTTGGCTTACAACTGTCAGTTCATCTTACATGTTGAAACATGTGTTTTGGTAAAAACACAGCTTCTCGTGGGAATCTTTGGGTCATGGCTTTGGGGCTCGAGGCACTGTGTAGATGCAGCCTCCCGTGTCAGGTAGTCCATCTAAAGTCTGCACAGCCTTTTGGAGATTGAGCTCACAAAAATGGTTTTTCCACCATCCCTAGAACTGCCTTTCATGAACCCGCCTGTCTCTGTATAAAATGGAGTTCTCCATGATTAGTTATGAAATAGATATTATAGCCATTGTATTATTTTCGGTGCTAGTTTAGATGTAGCTACTTTTCTGTCTTTTTGTTTGTTTGTTTGTTTGTTTGTTTGTTTTCCAGACAGGGGTTTCACTATGTAGCACTGGCTGTCCTGGAACTCTCTCTGTAGACCAGGCTGTCCTGGAACTCCCTCTGCTGCCAAGTATCAGAATTAAAGGCATGCACCACCACACTTAACCCCCTTTTATTGTTTTTGAGACAATATCATTGTGTGTGCCCATCTATAGTAAAATATGCCTGACAGTAGAGAGTCATATTTGTTTATTTTCTTTTTTATTGAGACAGATTTTGCTCAAGATCCACTCATGCTTCTGAGTTTAAGCAATCCTCCTGTCCCAGCCCCCGAAGGACTGGGACTACAGATGCATCTGACCCTGCTAGGGTCTTAGGCATTTTTTCATACTTTATGCCAGTAATATCCGTGTTACCCAAAATGCTTAGCATTCGTTTTTAATTGGTATATTGTGTGCTAACTAGTTAGCGAGTTTGTGTTTGAATGATGAGCAGGAAGGAGATGTAGTAAAGTTTTCTTACTATAGTTGCGTTAGAAAGACTTGCCTGTCATCTTGTGAAATACAGATTTGCGCTGGCCTTTTCTTGCCTGCTGTATTTGCCTTATGGACTGTGTCTATGACCATCTGGTGTTCAGTTTCATACTTACTTAAAAAATGGGCCTATAATGCTATGAATTTCAAAAACTTTGTTATTTACTGTTCTAAAAATGGTGGTAACAGATAAATTTAAAAAGCTATGTTTATTAACATGTGTAGCGGGCACTTGAGTGGTTGGTAGTGAATGAGCTTTTGTTGCTGTTGTCTTTTTGGTGTGAGCCTCGCCTTTAGCACGGAGCCGTCTCTCCAGCCCTGTTCCGCTCCTATGAGAGTCCATACAAGTCTGGGTATTATGTCCCAGTTTTGCATGGCAGAGCCATTTTTAGAAAGACTTCAATTGAGATGTTTTCAGGATGTGTTTAGGAGCGTGTTAGGAATAGATCAGGCCGACAGGAAGCTGTGGAGCTGTAGGAAATTTCAGAGCTAGTTGAAGGCAGAGCAGTACTAAATTGGGAATGCGCTATCAGTTACTCCAGGAGATGCACATTGGGGGTGGGGCTGTGCCATTGGAAAGAAAAGCAGTCTTATGTTGTATGTAGACATCTAGACAAGAACATCCTAATTCGAATGATCACTGCCTCAGATCTGTTTGCTTTCCTCAAAAGCAAAATGAGTATTTCTCTCTCTCTCTCTCTCTGTCTCTCTCTCGTGTGTGTGTGTGTGTGTGTTTGAGTGTGTATTTGTGAATGTGCCTGTAGAAGCCAGAGTACAACCTCAAATGTCATCTTCAAGATGTTTCTACTTTGTTTTATGAGACAGATCTCTCACTGACTCTGAGTTCATGCATTAGGCTGGACTGACAGACGGACAGGGGAGCTCCAGGGACCCACCGGTCTCAACCTCCCTGGTGCCCCAATTACAAGTACACATCACCACAACTGACTTTTTTTGCACGGGTTCTGGGATCAGGGTCAGATCCTCTTGCCTATGTGGTCAGCACTTTACTGACCGGCCTTTCTCCAGCCCAAGATGAAGGTTCTTACCTAAGCTAGACAGGAGACAAGCGCACTATAAAACTGAAGAGTAATGTTAATTTTAGAGTGGATTGTTGTTTTGAGTATGTTTATAATATTTAAAACATAATTATTATTAAATGAAAGTTTCTTCTGTCCACTTACAATGTATGTTAGATTAAAGCACTATGTAACTTCTCTAGCTATTCAGGTTTTAGTTGGTGGAAACAGGCAGAATGTTCCTGCCTGCCTGTCCCTTTGCGCATCCAGGTTTCTGAGCATTAAAAGCACGCATCCTGTTGATTTCACAGTGCAAGCCTCACATTCAGTCCTGCAGGCCGTTGTGAAGTAACTTACGAGACGGTTTTATCTTGCTTGTCCTATAAGAGCTGTGATTGTTTTCGTAATATCGTTGGCTGGGTTGTGCTGCAGCAGACCGCAGAGTCTGATGTGAGCTGCGGGCTGGACCTGCACTGCCAATGCCTTTGTGTTTGCCCCATGAACACCGTGGCCTTCTCTGTGATTAACTAACTATAGCAATTAAGTGGGATGTATTTTTTTTTTCTGAAAACGAAAACTAAAAAAAAAAACCCTTAGTCCTGTTATGAAGTTGTGTATTTTTGTCTTTTTCCATTATAGATTAAAGAGTCTATTGTCGGGGAGATTAGGCGAGAAATTGTAAGTGGCCTTTTGGCAGCGGTGTCTTCAAGTAAAGCATCAAGTTCTAAGCAGGACAGCCACTGAATGGAATTTATTAGGTAACGTTTATTAATTTCTTCATTTAACCAGATATGAATTGGTACCTATCTTTAATTCTTTTTTTAGTGCAGTTTGTTATCTTTAGCTAAAATTTTCTTTTTATAATGTGTGTCTGAGTTGTCCTACAGTATGAATACCCCATGTAACCTCATTTAAGGTGTAGACAGCTCAATCTAAGAACAGAACTGCCTACAATGTGTGTTTACTTTGGAATTCCATTATAGTAAATAAATCCTGGAATTGGGCTTTAGATCCAAATCTTACTTGAATATTAATTAAATTATATTTCTAATGTGCAATTTATGGGCAAGAGTTTGAGAATTAGTCAAAAATTGTAATACCTTTCCTTGTTATTTTTATCTTTTATACAGACATTCCATAGATCCATTTCTAATCACAATTTATTAAATAATTTTAAGTGATTTACTTATTAAAATGAATAACTCTTTTATAAGCTGTATTAATAGCAGAGCGGTGCTGATGAGCATAGCAGGAACAATAGTCTGCACGGCACTGTCACCGCTGAAGGTGTTTTGTATATTCCCTGTCACGTGAAGAGTGTGACACATGGTTCAGCTGCTGGAAACAAGAAAAATTTTTAATGAGTTATGTCATAACAAGCTCAGAGGATTTCTTTGCAAAAGCCAAGGATCAAACAATTAACTCTCAAAAAATATGCAGCAGTCAGATGATTATGTGCAAGTGTTCGTATGTGTATGCATGTATGTGCAGATAGATGAGCGTTAGACATGAAGATAGACAGACAGATACACGTATATACATGCATATATATATGGATTTATTTGAATAAACCTTATATTTTTAAAAAACACTTTCAAAATAATATTTGAAGAATGTTTAATATTTGCGTTTCCTTCTTCTTAGGGTTGGGATGGATCCCATTAGCTGTAATAGTGGCGTTGTCAGTGACTTCTGCTGGTGGAGGTGTTGCTTGTCCTTGGAAGATACTTTCTACTGAACGGGGCTACTGTACGCACTTCTGTATGCAGTGTTCATCTATGCATAATTTAAAAACATACATAGAAACTTAGGCACTTTTCCGGCTCATTTCTAAACTTATCAGACTGTCCATTTGAAACTCTAGTATTTATTTGTTTGTCAATAGTTTTCCAGTTGATGTCCTACATAGAATTAATTGTAAAACTTGAAGAGTTCCAGACATAATCAGCTTATAAGTAACATATTTCTTCAGACTAGCATTGACAACACTGACCTCTGTGAGGTATTCACTGTGCAATAGCAGGTTCATCTTCGGAGAGCTTGAAGCAACCCATGACTTTTCCCTCCACTGCGCTTTATTGAGTCTCTTCCAAGAAGACAAACAGTTCTGTTGTTAAAAATGCTCTCAATTCTTGAGGAGTCTACTGAGAAGCAAGAGGGTAGATCTCATGAGGTTACCTATGGATACTTCATGTTCTTACACTGTAAGCCTTGTTGCTTTGCCCAAACAAATGTAATTTTATTATAGCTAGGTGCCTTATGGTAAACACTATGTATTCCTGTATTGTCCAGATGTCTTACTTTAATACATTTCCTCTGTCTTTTAGACTAAATAGTATTGTCAAGATAATGGGACCTATGACTTGAATGGATAGAATAGAAATGAATAAGCTGGTTTTTGGTTTTTTTCCAAAATGAGATTTAGATTTGTTTTCCTCATGCCTAAATGATTTTAATTCAGTTTTAACCTGAAAAGTCTTGGTTTTTCTTTTAAAAAAAAAGTGTCCCATCCGGTATTTTATGTTTCAAATAAATGTATAAAGTAACAACCAAATGTTCTTAGAAATTAGTATTTTAGTATTTGTAATCTTCAATTCCTATATGTTACTTTATGTGAGAAATTTTAGTCAAAGTGCTTGAAATATTAGCATTCTTTGAAAGACTATCTAAAAGGTTTATAAATATTTGAAATATCACATAAAGGCTGATCTCTAAGAAACAAAAAAACCATTAAAACAATAAAGTATTTATTTTGCCTAAAACGTTAATTATTTATTTATTCTTTTACCTGCACCCTGAAGAATTTGGACTACATTTCATGACTAACCAATAAGTCTGAACTTGTTACCAAGCCTCTCTTCCCCTGCTGAGACTCCTGCAATGCTGGGGAGTTCAGTCTCTCAGGCTCATAAAGGCCCAGGGCTACGATCCCATCTAAGGCCAGGTTGACCTTGTCTTTAAAATGGACAGTTAAACTATGACGGACAGATAAAAAGCCAGGTATGACATGTATGCCTATAATCTCAGTATTATAGAAGTGATGCAGAAATATCAGGAGTTCGAAGCCAGCCTGGATGGACTACATGTCATTGTGCCTCAAAAATTTGTTGTTAGTCAAATTTTCCAGGAATTTAACCGGTTGATTGTGACCATGATGGCAAACATGTAAATCAGACATTCCACAGGAATAGTAAGGAGGGCAACACTTAGCATGTATTCTCTGTTATACTTTTCCTCCTGGGTTTCTTGGGAAATCTTCATGTTCAAGACGCTGAGCTATGTAGGATGATGGGGGGCAGGGGACTGTAAACAGATACACCTTTTCATGTAAAGTATGCTTAGCAGTGTCCAATTTCAAGAAAGAACTGGAGAGAGAATAACTTAAAGTGGTTAGAAAAGTCTACAACTGTGTTCTGGTTTGAGTGAGGTTTCCAGACTAAAGACAGAGAAGTGGAGAGTGTGAAGGTTATATTGTTCAAGAGCCATCATTAGTGTATGTCCCTCTAGCACAACAGCATCGAGTTTAAGTGACCATGTGCCCGGGGAGCACACTGTTCACAGCTCAGCATACTGGGCCAAGAGCCCTCACAAAGGAAGGCACAGAAGACAGCCCCGGGATGATCCTTGAAGTTTGTAGCCAACAATGATACACCAACAGTAGGCAGGGCCACAGGTCAGAGCACATGCTGTACCGTTCCTTTCTAGGAAGGGACTGGTAGTTAAAAGCAAAGCCATCTATGGTAAACACTGTAGTTTGTTACTCATTGTTTAGTAAATCCACATATAGATGATTTATGGTTCCTTCTATCATTTCTGTAGTCCAAAGATTTTATTTTTAAAAAAACAAAAAACACCTTTAAGTATTTTGAAGCAGATTCTAAATTAGATTCATAAACATGATGTGGGAAGTCCTTCTGTATATGTGTTGCTCTTATTGGTTAATGAATAAAGCTGCCTTGGCCTATGGCAGGGCAGAATATAGCCAGGCTGGAAGAGATATTTAGAGAGAGTAGATGGAATCAGAGAGACACCATGTAACTGCCAAAGGAGACGGATGCCAGAAACTTACTGGTAGGCCATAGCCTTGAGGTAATACATAGATTAATAGAAATGGGTTAATTTAAGATGCAAGAGTTACTTAACAAGAAGCCCGAGATAATAGGCCAAGCAGTGTTGTAATTAATATAGTGTCTGTGTGATTATTTGGGTCCGAGCAGCCAGGAAATCAATGCACAGTCTCTGGTTACACAAACATATATTACAATGTGTGTGGGCACCGTTAGAATAATTAGGGCCATTACTTAAACCTCAGTTGCGAATCTCTGGATTTATATTTGATCAGAAATTATACCATTATTATCTACTAATATATGCCACAATACAGGCATCCACATAGAAGTCATGCTTATTCAGCCCGCTACATGTGAGGGCTAGTTGAGATGGTATTAATAACGAGAAGCCTCGCATCTTTCCGTGTGAAGACAAACGGTACATTTCCACTGGGGTCCTAACTGCATGACATTATGGCATGAAGCATGGAAGAGGAGAGCCCTTCTTTTACTGTGCTATCAATGTGTGCCTTGGTGGCCGAGCAGCATTGCTCCGAGCTCAGCTTTCTCTGCTGAGTCCCTGGTGAAACCGGATCATTTCTGCTCCAAGCACCACCTCCCCGGGTGTGGTCAGTAGTGGGTGGAAAGCAATGCAGGTGTCACTTCTGTCCTCTGCCACACGTCCTCATTCTGATCAACTAATCCAAATACTCCTTGGCTGAATCTCAGAATGGATGCAATGTCAGGCACAAATTGATGTCCTCCTCTGTACGACAGCTCTGGCAGTTCTTCTGTACACCAAGCTGGCTTTGTGCTCATAGAGATTCCCCTGCTTCAGCCTCCTGAGTGCTGGGATTTAAGACATCAGCCACCACCACCTAGCTCTGGTTTCCTATTTTTCAAGATGAGGAAATTATATAAATGATGAACATTCAATGTATTTTTTATTATTTTTCTATTCTAAAATTGTTGATTCAATTAATTATTACCCACTCTATCTATCTTTAAAACATACTCTTTAATAGGGATAAAAGGACACAAGCAGATTTACAATACCAGACCCTGGATCCGTGCTTCTCTGAAGATGCTGTCAGACTGGCGATCCCACGTGAATCTACCCTTATATATCTAATTGGGACCTGATGGTCCAACCCCAAGTAATTAGCTAACGGCTAATTAGGGGCAGAATAATTAGCTAATGGCCAATGGCGGGGTGTGGCTATTAACCTGATAGGCTAGGACCATTCCCCTTCATAAAATCTCATCTTTTATTAGATTTATTCAACCATTCTTCCACAGCCAGTAAAAAATTGAATAAAAAGAACAAGTAGTAAAATTTTCTTTAAATCTTTTTATTGTCTCTGTATGTGAGTGTGTACAGGTAAGGATGTGACCCATACGGTAGGTGCCCATGGAGGCTGGAAGAGGGTATACATAGGCACATCACTGGTACTTATTTCATAATTTTATATTAGATGCATACTTTTATGAAATATAGACTACAGAAAACAGCTTTCAAAGTCTTGACTGAGCGAGGTGGCTCATGCCAATAATTTCATCACTTGAAAAGCTAAGGCAGGAGGTGTGTCACAAGATCAAGGTGAACCTGTGACATGAGGCCCAGGCCAGCCTGGTCTACAGCACAAGACTTGGTGTCTAGCTAAATAAAATTCTTGCAAAAATTGAAGTGGTGGACTGTGCATTTATTTTTAAAAACTTGAAAAAATAAAACAAATTAGGACAATGTGTGTGTGTGTGTATGTGGTGGCTGTGTACATATGCAGTGTGCATTGAAGGTCAGCAGTCAGCACGGAGTGTCTTCAATCACTGTCCACCTTGGTTCTTGAGAGAGTGTCTCTCACTGAACCTGGAGCTTATAGTCTCAGCTAACCTGGCTGAATAGTGAAGACCAGGGACCCACCAGTCTTCTGAGTTCTGGGATTACATACACAGGGCAGTTCACCTGGCTTCTACCTGGTTGTGAGGAATCAAACGTGGGCGGCAAATGCTTTACCAACTGAGTCATTTTTCCAACCCCAGTTTATTCTGGGGTTGAACTCCAAATTAATAGAGTTGATTTACTGTCAGCACAGATAATGCAAGGAAAAGGTATTCAATTCAGAGTACATTATAATTGCTTTTTGAGAGGTTCCGAACGTTAGATTCTAGTTGGTGTGTGGTAGCCAACTGATTCTCAATTTGATATAGTTCTGAAAAGCATCAAGTCCTAGTGGAATATTCTCCTGCTAGATATTGTAAACAATTCAGACCACAGTTTATGAAAACGCTCCTTTAGACTAGGCAGTATCTTTGGAAGGAGGAAATGTGCAGTCCCAGCCAGCAGGTTGCTAACAGAGTGACTTTTAAATGGAACTTGTCTACCTAAGAGACAGAATCAGGAAGTGTGGACAGCCATATTTCATGACCTTAAAATCTCTTCCAGGCCGTGGAAAGAGGAGGCACGTTTTAGAGGTGGTAGCCACTGCCGACTTTCTGGTTTCTTATTTCAGCATCATTTAAGCATCTCCAAAGCATTCTGATACAATGCTAGGTAGCCCCCTCCTTTCCCACACAGTAAGTGCGTCTTCATAGCTCATTCGTTGCTTATCTGTGAGTATATACTTATTGCTGCAAAAATTAAGTGCTTTCTGGTTGATATTCTTAGGTTGTGAGAATGACTATCAGAAGCTTTTACGTAAATATGTCTTGAGAAAATACGTTTATCTCATAGAACTGAGACTGGTGCCTACTAGAGACCTGGAAAGGGGAGAGGCAGAAGTGGGTGGGATGTATGAGCACTTACCTGGCGCGCACAAGGCCCTGCATCCCCGGCACTGAAGAAAAAGGGCAAGTGGTAGGGACAAGGAGCAGCCGATACATGTGTCTTAAGTTACAATCACACTAGCGTGAGAAAGCTGAGACACACTAGAGCAATGGCTCTCAACCTGTGGGTCGTGATCACGAAAGACCATCAGAAAACACTGAACACTAGTGTGAAAAAGCTGAGACACACTAGAGCAGTGGCTCTCGACCTGTGGGTCGTGATCACGAAAGACCATCAGAAAACACTGAACACTAGCGTGAGAAAGCTGAGACACACTAGAGCAGTGGCTCTCAACCTGTGGGTCATGATCACGAAAGACCATCAGAAAACATTGAACACTAGTGTGAAAAAGCTGAGACACACTAGAGCAGTGGCTCTCAACCTGTGGGTCGTGATCACGAAAGACCATCAGAAAACATTGAACACTACCAACGTTACAGTTAAAATGTGGCAGCAAAGATAATCCTATGGTTGGGGGTCACCGTGACAGGAGGAGCTGTACTAAAGGGTCACAAGCATTAGAAGGCTAGAGTGATGTGCTATATATTAAAAAATAAGCAAGAAAAAATTTAATTTTAAATATTTTAACATAAGTAGATAATAGGAGATGTATGTCTAATCTGACTTAAACATATAAGCATTATTGCTTTGAAATATTACATGGTACTCCTTAATATATATATATATATATATAATATTTGTGTGTGTGTATATATGTATATGTAAACAATGTCCTTATACAGTCTTTTTCCTCCTTTCTATAGTAGAATGTTTCCTGAAGATGAGACCAACAGTAACCCCTGTCCTGATTACTCTTCTGAATCTTAGCTAGTCTTTCATTAAGAGCTGGAGTTTAGATTGCTCAGTGCATCCCCAGGAGACCAGCTTCAGTTTCCAGCGCCCACACTGGATGGCTCACAACCACGTGCACCTCCAGTTCCAGGTGATGGGTGCCCTCTTCTGCATTTGTTGGCACTCACACCAATAATTTGTTTTTAATGGAGCTGAGGTTTCTATCTCTTTCACCTGTGACTGTGTATCTATAGCAGGAGGGAGTGGACATGAGAGCATGGCACCGTCTAGACTATGACAGTATAATGCCATGCACTTTGCATGTGATTCTCATTAGATGCGTGACCTGCATCTCACCTACTGTCCTGGAAGGAAGACAAACCTAGGAAAAAATGAGCCATGGAGAACAGAAGCCTCTGGCTTCTGGCTCTAGATGAACTTCCGTGTAATAGACAGCACCAAATGGCTAATCCAGGGAGTCCCTTATCCTGAGTATACTTTCCAACTTCCAGTAGAGCCCCATCTGAAGGTGGCCCACATGGCTATGAGACCAGTTACTGCTAACCCTTGCCAAAATGTAGGTGTATGAATGACTGTTGTTTTGGTCACTAACTTTGGAGATAGTTTATGTGTCTGTTGATACCAGCTACATTTTTTTTTAACCAGGCGTGAGATGTTGCCATATTCAAAACCACTGGCATTGGCTATGGGAAGACCTTACTGGAAGCCAAGAAGTTCTCATGTAGAGTTAGTGGAAATCTAAACGGCTTCTAGGGGGCCTCGGTAAAGGCTCACAGGAAAGGGAAGAAGACACTACTGTAAAGTAAATAAAAGGAATGGCTCACTTGGTGACAGCATGGAATCCACCCTCATAGGTGCCTGAGACAATACAGCAAAAAGGAAATCTGCCTGTTAAAGTCAGCAAGATGGTTAAGATTTCCAGGTGAAGTACAAAACATGAGATCTAGAAAAGATAGGATGTGGGGTAAGCTAGATCCGGAAAGACAGACATCCGGTATCTCTCTCATCAGAGACGACTAGCTCCAAATCTTCAGCATAAACATAGTTCTCGGGGCTGGAGAGATGGCTCAGTGGTTAAGAGCACTGCCTGCTCTTCCAAAGGTCCTGAGTTCAATTCCCAGCAGCCACGTGGTGGCTCACAACCGTCTGTAATGAGACCTGGTGCCCTCTTCTGGCCTGTAGCATGCATACTGAGAATACTGTATACATAATAAATAAATAAATCTAAAAAAAAAAAAAACAACCATAGTTCTCACCCCTCAACCATAGAAACTTCTCTTTGAAACCAATGTGGGGGTGTTACAGAATACCACACTAACCAGAATACAGAGTTCTGGAGCCCAATGCCAGAGGTTGCATCTTTAAGTATCCCGCATCTAAACGTTAGGGGACATCTCCAAAGAGACAGAAAGTTAGTAAGGGCCAGAGGCTCAGGGAGTTTGCTGAGACTCTCTCCTAATAATGTCCTGAGCTACAGCAATGCAGTCTTACCACATGACAGCCCTGGATAAGTACGACAACAGTAGGCATGACAAAGTGGACAGGGAAAGACCACAAGACCTCAAGCTTGCACAAAGAAATACAGGCAACTAAGAAATGCGGAGAACGGGAGAAATAGTATCTCCCATGGAGGACTACATCAATTGGTTATCCAATACCAAATTGCCAGTTCTTCAAACAAGACATGCAAGTAACATAATACAGACCAGAGGAGTTGTGTTTAGAAAGATATGTGCGTATGCGTGCATGTAACAATGTTTAATGAAAGGGAGGTCATGGATTTGAAAGAGAGCATGGAGTGCTATATGGCCAGGTTTGGAGAGAAGAAAGCAAAGAGGAAAACAGTGTAATTATAATCTCAAAGTAATTTTTTAGAAAAGAGGAGAAATGGACCATTTTTCCTTTTTGTTTTTCCTCAGTGAAATATAAAGAGCAAGAAACAAACTGAAAATATACTTGAAATAAGGCTAGAAGGTGCTTGCTTTAAAATGAATATATACCAGATTCTCATTAAAGTTACTAAAAAAAAAAAAAAGTAGCCCTGGAAAAGATAAAACCCAGGTTGACTCCTTAGGATCTTTTGTTAATGTCTCAGAAGAGTTAAAAAGAGTGTCTGGTGAACCATTTCAGACAGCCAGGTTTCTGTAAGGACATCTAAGGCCCCACCCACCCGCAGTGTTTCTGTGAAATATTAGATTCTCTAAGACCCACATAGCGATCGGGAAAACATTGGAGAGAAGGGCTACTTTGGGGATTGAACTATTGTCCAGCGGTGTTGATATCAAATGATACAGGAGAAATCACAAAGGCTTTTTAAAGAATTTCTGTCCTTGAGCGAAAAGACAGGTGAAGTGATAGCAAACAAAGAAAGGAAAAGCCACTGGGTGGCTGAGGTGATAGAACTAAGCTGGTCACTTAGGACTGACGCTTCGCCACACTCTACAGGGAACACGGTGACTAGGTTGTCCTACAAAACATGGAATTCTTGAAACACTGCACCTTCAGCCGTAAGTCTCAGCACAGGGAAATGGTAGTGTTGTGTCTCAGGAGAAACAGTTCATGGATGGTGGGGAAAGGAGGAAGCGAATATTTTTATCAAATGTGACTGAGGCGAACTAAGTTTCGGCAGAACCACCGTATCTGAACGGGGATAGAGTACGGTCCAGTGGGACTTCCGACAGTCACTGTACTGGTGTTCACTGTGAGAAGGCTCTGTTGTAGACTAACGATAGCTAAACTCCCTCCCTATACATTGGCCGGTGGGGGTGGAAGTCGCTGCTGCCGCTACATATTTGGGAGTGTGTCGGGCTCCGGGTAAAGGGATTCCTTCCCCAGCGCAGGGTGCCTTTGTGGTAGCTAAAGTATCTCACCCCATACCAGCTGAGCTGCATTCCTTGTAAAACAATCTTGTTATGGCAATCCCAAAGACCTGCGCCTGGGTGATAATTTCCAGAGTGACGTGTTCACAAGACGAAGTGGAAAAATATCAGCAGCTCATCTTTTTCTCTGTCAGCCTTGTTTATGTAAACCTATAAACGGACGAGCCGTCCTTGTTTGCGCTCCTCAAGCCTCAGAAGGACATGTATGGGGATCGTGGCTGCGTGCTGGCCTCTCTGTGCAAGTTCTGTACAGGTGGCTTGCCACCGCTTCGATAACCAGCCATTTCTTCTGGGTCTGAAGTGATTTTCTTCCTAAGAAGCATGCTACATTTACCCTAGTACTTCTCTCAAGACCTCGCGTTGAGTTGGGGTGGAATCTTCCTGTTACTTCACTTGTTCTTGCTTTGATGGTGAAACCAGGAGAATGTCAGTCAGACATTTAGTCCTAATGGCCCATAGAGGATAATGTTCTTATGTTATTTTAAGTTTAATATCTGATCATTTCTTCACTCCAGTAGGAAGACAAGAGCCCTGGCTGACACTTCGTTAGCTCCGACTGAACGCTGTTGGGCTGAGGGTTGGAGCAATCTAGGGAACCATGATTGCTGTTCTGCTCTCTGAACGCCACAGGACTCGATTCCGACCTCATTTTTTGAAGGCTGTGTGAGAACGTAATGCTGCCCACATGACAGCAGCCATCTGTAAACTGCAGGGCTTCTGGGGAGGTGGGTGTGGTGCGGCTGAGGCTTCTCAGGTGGGATTCCGCTGCCTCAATCATGCAAAATACTGTTGCAGAACTTGGACTAGGAAGAATAGTCTCAGGTAGATAAAAGACCACCTCAGTCTAGGTAATCCTCAGTGAGGTGGAGGAACGACTTTCGTGATCTCCGTGATTTAAATACAATGTCTCTCTGAGGTTAAAGGCACAGGTGTATGTCTGTAATCCAGTACTCATGGGCCTGGAATAAAACAATGGCAAATTCAAAGTCAGTCTGGGTTGCCTACCAAGACTATCTCAAAATAAAATGAACAGAAAAAGCAAGTGATCTAAAGCAACTGCTTACAATTAGGTACAGGGAAGTTAGGAACTCTAAACAAAGGGCAAAAAACAAAATGGGATCACAGAAGCTGATAATTTCCCCATGAGTATAACTGGTGCTGTTCCCACATGCCATGGGACCACCCGCTGTGGGAATGGACAATTTACCAGGAGCCACGTCCTCACAGGGGAGTGACCCTCCCTCTTCATATACCAACTGCCAAGAGCCCCTTCCCCATAGGAGGGGCCTAAGGGCCCCCTCCCCTGCCCAAGTGGGAATTCTGACTGGCTCGGGTAGGTCTCAGGAAGGTAACAAAACCTGCTACAGAGCTGATGCGCGTAACAGCCACGCTATCATCAGAAGTCAGAATTTCATAGCTCTGCTCCTTCTCCATTTGCTAGCTCTTCCATTCTTCCTGCCTCCTCTTCTGCATTGTTCTCTCAGCCTCAGGTGAGCAGACTGGATATAGATGATTCCTGGGCAGCCCAGGGCTCACGGTGATCCACTGTCTTTTGTCCAGTTCGGAAGTCTGCATTGACCCATGGCAGGGAGACCCCTCTGTGACAAGAACTGAGAGTGACCCAGATCTCTGTGTGTACCTGGGATTTAATCAGCCTCTTTCTGCTGTCTGTACAGTAGTCACATCTGTCCTGTGTGCATAGGAAAATGAAGAGACGTGGGAGAGAAAAGCTAGCGAAATTGATTGTAAGTGGAGCAGAGAGAAAAAGAGTGGAGTTGGTATTTGACCCCGGAAAAGATACCTTGACCCCTGATGACTTTTATATTCATAGTTTAGATGCTTGTGGGGTCCATTATCAGTTAGTAGGGCTTTTTTTTGGGGGGGGGGAAGGGTTTGAAGACAGGGATTCACTGTATCTCTGGAGCCTGTCCTGGAACTCACTCTGTAGATCATATTGGAATCAAACTCACAGACATTACCTGTCCGCCTCCTGAGTGCTGGGATTAAAGGTGAGTGCCACCACTGCCCAGCTCAGTTAGTAGGTTTTTTGTTTATTTTGTTTTTGTTTTTTTTTTTTTGGTTTTTCGAGACAGGGATTCTTTTTTTTTTTAAAGATTTATTTATTGATTATGTACACAACATTCCTTTATGTATGCTTGCATGCCAGAAGAGGACACCAGATCTCAGTACAGATGGCTGTGAGCCACCATGTGGTTGCTGGGAATTGAACTCAGGACCTCTGGAAGACCAGTCAGTGCTCTTAGCCTCTGAGCCATCTCTCCAGCCCTCGAGACAGGGTTTCTCTGCAGCTTTGGAGTCAGTCCTGGAACTAGCTCTTGTAGACCAGGCTGGTCTCGAACTCACAGAGATCCGCCTGCCTCTGCCTCCCGAGTGCTGGGATTAAAGGTGAGTGCCACCACTGCCCGGCTCAGTAAGTAGGTTTTAAAAATGAATTCCTGCAACAAAGAACAACATAACAGTGTCTAAAGAAAAATCATCTCCCCAGCACAATCCCTCAGAAGCTAGCTAGGTTACCTGTACAATGTGTAATTTGCTAAACTACAGGAGGATGCTTTTGTTGATGTGCCCATGTAGCCTAGCATTGAGTAACGGGGCAAAGCTGTACGCTAGAGAGACTTGTCTGTAGGAGACCTAGGCATCTGCTTTGACGCTCCTTCACCTTGCTATACCCTCTGTCCAACCCAGGACTCCGATGAGATTTTTACGACTGTGTTGTAGATGCCAAAGGAGTGCCAGTCAGACTTCAGTCTGAGAACTCTAGAATCAAAGGATACAGAGAGAAAGGACTAGAATGGGCTTTCCGTTTGCTTACATTGGTTCCTGGTGGCAAAATATGACTTCACCACCCCATGCTCCTCTATAAATGAGTTTATCTGGCATGATCTTAAAAAGAATGAATTTCCTTCAAAAGGGAGTTAGGGTATATGGAGCCATAGAGGACTTCCAGGGGCTTAGAGGGGAGGGAACCTAGGAGCACTTGAACAAAAGCAGGTGAGAGAGAAGCTCCCAAACCAACAGAAGTCAACAGAGTCAGAAATGTGTCTGCAGCTCTGGGGAAGTGAGGCACCATTACCGGTGATGTGGCACACTGCAGAGGCCTGGACCACAGTCTCTGCAGTGCAGAAGGAGGCAGAGGTAGATGCTGTTGAACTAAGCAGCCATGGCTTTTCCTCACTCTGTTCTGCTCCTCCGTACAGAGAGCAAGCAAACCTTGACACCACCTATGAGACTGGACGCTGTTTTCTTTAGGGAGCTAGACTCCAGCTTTAGCGCTATTAAAATAGACTGGAAGGCTCATGGCAGAACATTACCAAGGACTAAAAAGGTCATGGATCCATAAAAGAGTTAAGCATTTTAAGAGTTAGAAATAATACATCATTGTCTGTTTATATGTTACCAATGGCCAAGGAATTACGCAGCCCCTTTTAACAGCTCCGCAGGGTAGGTATTAGTAGAAACGCTGTTTTCTACCCTGTAATTGGATAACCTGAGCCTCATGGAGGGCGTTTTCCAGGCTCTCATTAGCAAGCAGCAGAAACAAGGATGGGAAACATGTCTGAAACACGCCTGCTCGGCACCCTGCAGCCTACAAACAACATGAGAACTTGAAGTAGGAAAACTTTTACCAGATATAGGTATGCAGATAGTTTTCATGAAATGGAAGTAGCATAAGAAACGGACTTTTAGGATGAGTAGGCACTCATTAACCAGAGAAGAGAGAAAAAAAAAATCGAGAGAGAAGTGACTGAACCAGGAACCTGCGGCTGAGAGGGTGTCGGGAGCTCACTATGTCAGACATGCAGACAGACATATTTGTGGAGTTCAGGGGGTATAAAGGGCCTTACCGAGGGCAGAGACGGAAGGGCTGATAGATAGGCCAACAGTCTCAGCTGGGGTTAGATAACAAACCCTACTGGAGAGTCACTGGAGAGGTCAAGGGTCACAGGCTTGAGCTTCAGCATCCCTGGGGTGAGCTGTAGAAAAAAAAAAAAAAACCAGGCGGGAGACTGTGGAGGTCATGAAGTTAAAGGGCAGGACCAGGTCCAGAGAGATGAATGGGATGCTCGCAGTAATCCGAGCAGCCAGCCCCAGCACAGGGCAGATGGAGCAGAGCTGAAGCAAGCTAGAGTCAGGCTGAGAGAGTCCTAAATTTTCTGCTGATGAGTCCCTTGACACACACCACGCCAGATGGTCGGGTAGCAGATCATCAGACTCTCTCCATCCCTATGTTTGTTAGGTGCCCTCTTCCTTACCGGTTCCAAGTGAGGTGGGCTTGTTGGCTGACAAGCTCTTTGGCCTGCTTGTCCTGATAGGATTTTAATGTGCTCATGGGTTTATCTGGTCCCAATCACCGCAAGTTGATAGGGTGGTATACTTTTGTAGTTTTAGGGAATAATTCATTTATTGGTCTGTGCCTAATGGATGGTGCTGAACAAGTGGTAATGTTTATATCCACAAAAAGATACGGAGTCGTCCTGTCTCTGTATTTGTATGTACAATGATTCAATGCCACTGCACACAAAGGCCTTTCTGCGCTCTGTGTGCTAACATACAGTTCCCAAGCTTCGGCAAGGGGCTGGGAGGTTGAAACACAAACTCACAGAGACAGACAGACAGAGAGACAGAGACACGGACCTCTAGTCACTGATAAGAAGTCCCTTATTCGTTAGCACCATGGAGGCTTATATGCCCAACAGTCAGGTGGGCCAACAGGTGAAAACCTCATGCTCGTGAAGCAGAGCTGGTAAACAGCTTTGACACAGCTTTCAGTAACTCAAATCAGAGGTAAAGATCTCTAGTAGGGAAGAGAAGCTGGAAGCCAGGACTCCAAATGGTCCCAACAATTCAAATGTTGCTTATAAAATAGAGTCCCTTAGGGAAAGGCACAACCCCAAGACCCGCTGTTTTAAATGGTGTGGAGTGACTCTGAGCAGGCTCAGCCTGATCTCAACAGAGTGTCAAGTCCAGGAATTGTGGTAGTCTAACTTAAATGTAAGGTAAAGCCTGGGAAGGCGGTCCACGGGGAAACACAAGGGCAAAGAATGATAGATTGAGCATTGTTCATGTCTTCGTCCTTCTTTACAATGACTGCGCGCTCACTGAGGAAAGATGGTGAGATCCTCTCTAGGCATCGTGAAAAGTCACCAGTATCTGCTAGAATCCCACCCACGCCAAGGGAACCTTGGAAGAGCTTTGGAGAACCTAGTTCGATCTAGTTTCAAATCTACTGCTGTTGTAGGAACACAGGATCCCAAATGTCAGTTTCCTCATCTGCAGAGCGGGGAATTACAGTCCTGCAGGAAAGGAGAGAGGAAGACAAATTATAAGTATATGACTTCAGCATAGGAATTTCCTTTGCTTGAAAGCACTAGACCTGTTGGTCATGTTGGCGCCCACCTGTAATCCTGGTACCTGGGAGGCTGAAGCAAAGATGGACACTGTGGGCAACAGCAGCCTGGGCATAGTGAAAACTTGTCTCAAAAAACCAAACAGGGCATACTGACATGGTGGAAGGGCGATAAGTTAGGGCAACAGTGAGAGCAATCAGAATACATTACAAACATTTATAAAATTACCAAAGTGCACATTTTATTATGAAAACGAAAAATGAACCAAATTAACCAAACCAACAACAAAAATCCTGAGCCAAAAATGACTATGGTTGGCATTTCTCCTCTCACCTAGCCTGGCCGCTTTGTCCTAACATGGCTCAGATTCCTGCTGAACTCTCTATGTAGGAATACTTACCACTCGAGGTGTGCCTAATTTATCTCATCTCCCTTTACAGCAGACAGCACAAAGGTAGAGTCAGGGAGGTATTTCGCTGACAGCTTTTACCATGCTGTGTTCCAGATCTTCTGAAAGTCTCCCACTGTTGTTATAAAACTGCAGTCACCTTAGATTCCAGGCAATTGGCCTCAGCAGATTGTTGTAATGAGGAGGAGAGGGCTGTGTCTCGCTGTGGCTAGCTTATACCCGAAATAACCACACAAAAATTATATTAATTTAAATACTGCCTGGCCCATTATCTCTAGCCTTTTCTTGGCTAACTCTCACATCTTAAACTAACCCATTTCTAATGGTCTGTGTATCACCACATGTTGTGGCTTACCGGCATGAGTCTAATCTATGTCTATCTTGGGCAGGAGCATCTGGTGTCTGGTGTCTTCTCCCCAGACTTCTTTCTGTCTACTCCGCCCACCTAAGGGCTGACCTATCCTACAGGCCTAGGCAATGTCTTTATTAACCAATGAAAGCAACACAAAATACAGAAGATCCCTCCTACACCAGCAGATCACCTCAGGAAACAATTACCCCAGGACAGAAACAGAGAGCTCATGGGAATCTCACTGTCCCTTCAGGCCATAGGGATTTCTCCAGAGTCATCTTGGATGTGGACTGAGTGATGACCAGAGTCTGAGAGCTGCTTCTTACTTCTGCACATCCAGGATGCCCTGCCGACTTCTTCCCCTGTTGAAAGCCAAGGCTCAGGGCAGGGCCTTGAAGATCCTGCTTAGATGCTTGATCTTTTGATCTTGTCTGTCTTCCCAGTGTTTACCTGTTGGTTAAGTTCCTTTCCTTCCTTTTACCTCTGTTGATTTCTGAGTTGGGCGGCCTGATCTAACCCATTGCTCAAAAACACCCCGAGTTGAACCTCTAGCCTTGGACTCAGTTATAATGTGACCTTAAGCAAATGAGAACTACTATGTTTCTGTCCCTGTCTTACGGTGTCAGGAAAACTCAGCTTCCTGACACTCAGTGTTTGAAGTGCTTCACAAACCTTTTGTGCACTTTAGGGAAAGCAAGCAATCTTATTTTTTTTTAAATACTCAGAACACATTGTGCTTAATTTTTTGTGTATCCAAATTTTAGTTGGACAAAGAAAAGTTCCTTGGATGAGGGCCAAGGGATATGTAAAGTAAGATAGATCTATCTATCTATCTATCTATCTATCTATCTAGCTATCTATCTATCATATATATATATCATCTATCTATCTTTATCTTTCTCTCTCTCCATATATATATGAGATATGGGAAGGATATATAGAGATATATATATAGAGAGAGAGAGATAGAGAGAAGGAGATGATGGATAAGAAGGAGAGAGGTTTTAATGACCTTATTTAAAATGAATAGAAAGACAGTTAGGAAAGCACTTATAGGTTTTCTTATCCTAGGAAATCAATACTCATAAAGTTCAAGGTTATAATTGAGAATTAAAAACCACAGCATGTAGTCTGTCATCTTTTTTTTTTTTTTGCTGGATAACATACTGTTTATACTCCTAGGTCTATTTCTGTTGCTGCAGCTTTTCAGCTGACTTTGAAGTGAACTTCATACGGTGTTGAAATCGGAACATTGGGGCTCAGAGGGCATGCATTCCAACCTGCATTTTAGAAAGACCACACTGAGGGCAGCAAAAGAAAGTGAACTGTTTCCACATTTCTGATTCCAAAGTCCCCCAAAGTCTCCTGTTGTTCTTGGCAACCAAACCCACCCACCTCAGTGTGTCATGATGGGGGTGGGGATGGGGTGAATCATCTCTTCCTGACTCCTCTTCCACAGAGCCCTTCCCCATCCCCTAAGCCCAGGGCAGGCCTGGCTTTAAATACTCACTAAAAATAATAGCTCTTTAGAAAAGAGATTTTGTGTCACTCCAAAGTATCAGACATCACTGTGGCTGAACCCTAACTCCTGCTCTGATGCTGGCCACCCTGGTTAATCTCCTCTGACTGTTGCCTCTTGGCACAGTTAGGAAGGCCTGTCACTTCCATTTCTCCAAGTTTGGAGATCAGCAAGAGGGCCTTGGGACGCCCCTGTGTAGTCACTGTGGAAAAGGTCAGAGACTGTCCTGGTGAATCAGTGACAAGAATAACAGGAGGCCATCATGATCCTCGATTTGAGCTGGGCAGCACTTGCCGCCATCTTGTGACTCAGCGATGGCCATCTGATGTCATTTGGCCGCAGCCCCCACCTGTTAGGAGACGCCCAGTTGTCTCCGATCCTTCATGTCCTACATAAACCAGCCTCTCGGTAAAGACGGCCTCCTTTGTTTTCCATCATAACGAAGCTCTTTGCCTCTCCTCTAATTTGGCTTCGGCTCTGCAGCAAACCGTCTGAAGCTGCTCATTATCGCATCACCGAAGCTTGGTTAGAAACCCTCTAGCACCCTGGGTAAGGCTCAGAGGACTAACCAATCACTGATCACGAATGATATAAACAACACCCTTCTGATCTTGTAAATGGACCTTGCTCAGAGCTACCTGTGTGAGGAAGAGCTCACCGGAAATCAGTGCCCACAAGGCAAAGCTCTCTACTTTTGTAACTTTTTGCAGACTTGTTTAAACCATTCTTTCCTCTACCTGGCATCTTTGTTTATCTTTATAAGTCTGGCTGTCTCACATCAAGTTGCAGTACGTATAAACTATTTTTTGGATTTTTTGGTGTGATTTGGATGAAACAGAAATCCGTTTTACTGTATGATTTGATTTTTTTTAGTGTGTGTCTGTTTGTTTTGCAATGGTGTCTCATGCTGCCCCTGTGTATCTAAGATACTGAGCCTCCAGCTCAGTATCTAACACTGCTAATTGCCTGTTTTTATCTGGCGCTAGAGACGGAACAGGGGGCTTAGTGCATGCCAGGCACCCACTACCAACCGAACGACATCTGCAGCCCATGCTCATATCGCTATCTTTAATATTGTGTGGTTTGGAGAATAATCCATAGGCAGTGAGCAAGGAAGTGTGACAGAGAAGAAGTGAACTTTAGAGGCTTTCTAAACCTGGAACTGGTCCTCGAACGTTTCCCTGTGTGCTTCGATGGGGACAATGCCCATTCTTCTTCTACCGTGGTAAGAACACAGTAGTAACTGAACTTAAGGAGCCCAATAGCCATCTTATGGGAGCTGGTGTCTATAAGGGGGAAATGACTTCTTTAAGGAAGTCCTTTCACGTTTCTTCAAACATCACCACCCAAGGTCGGTTCAGTTCTGCGGCTCACTCCACCTAGCTAAAATTCCTACACTATGCCCAGTGTTCATGCGTACCCTCCACCCTGCATGACAGCCCAGCCGCACTGTGGGTTCAGCTTTCCTGGAGAGGTGCCACACGTCAGGTACCACGCCAAACAGGATGGTGCTGGGACATAACTTCGAATCGGCTACACAGCTCTTTTGGTCTCTGGACACTGGAAAATATACTTAAACCTTAAGGAGGTACTAAGAAGGGCAGGGAACCCCTGTCATCTAATCAGGACTTAAGAAACATCACCTCTGATATGATCATATTTTTTTTTAAAAGTCCAAACATTCCTCATTTTTTAAATGCCAGGAGGATTCCCTGTTACGTTATATTCTCAGACATGTAAACAGAGTCATAGCTCCAAGACGGGGAGCCAGGTCCTGGCTTCTCTGCTCTTCACCAGGTCACTGTAGCTTTCCTGTTTGTAGCCTCCCTCTATGAGATCTTTTATCTCTGTCTACAGAATCATCTGTACACCTACATATGAATTCTGTCCTAGGGTTGTGCCTCTGTAACCATTCTCAAAGAGTTAGAAGCATGAGTCTAACGGGAGGGTGCTGCGCACGTCTCATATCTGAGTCCAGGCCATCTTGGGAAGTCAACCTCAGCCTAGGTGACTGTCAACTTCCTGAGCCCTTTGGTGGCTTATTAGTCCGTTTATACAACAGCATGAAAATAATGCAGATGTTATTGAGGTTTGTGTTTACAAAACACTCATCGATGAGAAGGTATAAAGGGTGACTCACAGGAAACTCCGACAGTGAGACAAACTTTCCCCCACAGTGGCAGCTGGTACCTTTCACTCTGATGGAAACCTGATATCCGAAAACTCCCTTAGCAAGAACCCTGTTTCTATCAGCTGTGCCTTTCTCTGAAATGTCCTCCATATTTCTCTCCCCTGTACATTGATTGACATTTATCGCCAGGAATTGAGGATTCCAGAGGAATTACTTAAAGGTGTCCTTCACAAATATGATTTCACTTCTGCCACATAAATGTCACATGTGTGTTTAAATGTGTTTATCCCTTCCCTACCTATATTTGTCAATCTAAGTTGTCAGGAAAGTGACTGTTCAAACTCACAACTCCAACAAAAGAAGCTGTGTTTACATCTGCAAGGCTCCCAACTGCAGTGTTTTCTAGGCAATGTATAATAAATTGAAAGGCCCCAAAATACGTCATTCCACCTAAGTCCTTCGAGACGTTGTGACCTTTCTGAACCATGTCCAGCTCACATGACATTTACTCTTGAGGCCATCAGTTAATAGAAAATCGAGTGAGAAGGATGATCTTACACAAGCTGCTCATAAATAACAAGCTTCTAGGTACTAAGAAGATGAGGGGCTTGGAGAGATGTCTTGGGAGTTCAACATGAGGACCTCGATTCTGATCCCAGCACCTGCATAAAAGTCAGGCGAAGCTGGACGTGCATCTGTAAGCCCAGCATTGTGTGAACCAGAGACAAGAAGACTCTGTGTAGCCCCAGTTCAGTATCAGATTCTGCCTTAGAAGAATTATGTCAAGAGTGATAGAGCAGAAAACCCAATTTCCTCTGGCATCCATGAGCAAGTGGACACACAGATCCATGATGTACTCACACATATGTTCACATGTACCACACATGCATATTCCAAACTCACACATATGTGTGACACACAGGCACATATAGACACACAGGCTCACACATTCGTGTGCACGCACACGCACACACACGTAGAGAGAGCGAGAGAGAAAGAGAGAGACAGAGAAAGAGAGAAGAAAAGGATCTCTAGTTCTCTCATGCTCAGATTAGCATTTCTGATATGCTGTAGTGTTTCAACTAGTCTGTGCATGCTTTTGTATTTATGCATTTTTCTGATTTTCTTCATCTTTCTTTGCATTACAGCTTCTTTGGCTAATTTTGGTTACCACTCACTTGAATTAAATCAATCATACAATATTTATCATGTAAAATGTCAGTGTAAGAATATGTTAGACACCACAAGTAAATTGAAATTGTGAGGTATTGTTTTTTAAATTTCCATGTGAAATATTACATAATTTTATGTTTATTCACATACTCTGTAATTATTTCTAAAAACCATGATACCAGCTGTTCATATTGTTAAACCTTAAAATAGATTTTGAGGGAAAAAAAAAGGAGAGAAAGGAAAACCTATCAGCTCTCTGAATTGGGATAAGTGGCGTCAACACGCTTTTCAGCTGGCTAAACGCTCATCAAGCAAGCGCTCAATGCGTGAAGCCATCTGGGTTTCATCAAGAAGATGTAGGAATGGCCCTGTTCTCAACCACTTAGACATGATTGCGAGTCCCTTTGATGTATTAAATCATAACATATTCACTTCACTGTCCATACAGAGAACTGATGAATATTAATCACTTCAGTGTTCGTTCTAAATCGAATTCATCAAGTTGAATTGTATTTTGGGCATAATACTTCCTCTTCTGAGTCTTTTTAAAACTCTTCTGCCCAGGTGACCCACATCTGGAAAACTGCCGTTATAATTCTGTCTCTCATGCCCAACTTATCTCCCCTTTTCCAGCCATAGCTCTGTGTCCTGGATGTGTTCTGAACACCACCTTCACCCTGACTCTCACCAACCAGTGTTCTCCTTCCTGGGGGCTGTAGGTCTCCAAGGGTGATCACCCTGACTCTCACCAACCAGTATTCTCCTTCCTGGAGACTGTAGATCTCCAAGGGTGATTGTTTCACCTATGCAGCCCATCTACTAGAGTGTAAAGAACTCAGAAGTGGTTCATTGTTGTCCGAGTATCTGTCCTGCCTGGTTTCTGTCCTGCCTGGTTTCTGTCCTTCCACCAGGTCCCACAGCCGTTTAGCCCCAAAGAAATCACACAGAGGTCTATATAAATGATAAATTTATTGGCCCATTAGCTCAGGCTTCTTATTAACTCTTATAACTTATATTAACCCATTATTCTTATCTATGTTAGCCGCCTGGCTCAGTGCCTTTTTCAGTGGGGAAATCACATCTTCCTTCTTCTGTGGTTGGGACAGGACTTGGGAGGAATGGGCTTCCTCTTTCCCAGAATTCTCCTGTTCTCATTGACCCACCTCTACTTCCTATCTGGCTACTGGCCAATCAGCATTTATTTAAAACATAATTGACAGAATACAGAATTGTACCACACCGGTTTATGAGTTAGGCCTCCTATTAGTGCAAAGCCTTTTGAAGGCCCAAGCCTAGGAAGAGAGATGAGGAGATAAAGCCAGTGAAGAACTTTGAAAAGGAAAGGGAGAAGACTCATTTTATAATTGCTTCTTTGGCTCTGATTCTCAGAGAGGACAACTTGGAGAACCCCTGAACAAGAGATTTCCTAAGGAAGTATTTTAGGAATAGCCAGTGTGGTGGTTTGAAAGAAAATGGGCCTTCATAGGCTCATAGGGAGCAGCAGTATTGGGAGGTGTGGCCTTGTTGGAGTAGGTGTGGTGATTTTGGAGGAAGCGTGTCACTGGTGGTGGGTTTTGAGGTATCAGGGTGGCACCCTCTTCCTGCTATATGGGCGTCCAGATGCAGAAGTCTTAGCTGCCTTCCCAGCACCACATCAGCCTGCACACGGTCATGCTTCCCACCATGAGGACAAGGGACTAAACCTCTGAACTATAAGCCAGTCCCAATTGAGTTCTTTTCTTTATAAGAGTTGCTGTGGTCATGGTGTCTCTTCACAGCAATAGAAACTATAAAAGAGCCAGCCATAACTGAGAGTGAGCTCAACTGGGGAAGAGAGAGAGAGAGAGAGAGAGAGAGAGAGAGAGAGAGAGAGAGAGAGAGAGAGAGAGAGAGAGAAAACTAAGCAGAGGACACATTGGAGGTCAAGTCCCAGCCTCAGCCAGAACTCACAGGGAGCAATGCAGAGGTCATCGCATTTGCATTTATATGTCCTGGGGGAAAGCATTAGGCTAATAGCTTTCTGTGCCAGTCAGGTGCCGCTGCCTGAATCTTGCAGTGTGAAGGGCACACGTTCCTTTCACGTCCAGCTGCGTATGCGCGTGGTTAAACAGACGCAATAAGCCAAGCACAATTCTTAAAGATGACAGGTGTGAAGTGGACGGGGCAGACACAGGGCCTATGTGGACGGAGCACTGGCTGCATGCACCGCAGTGGTGTGGATTGGGCAGGGAGCACGGTGAGAGAATGATGCCTGTGAGGCCAGAACCAGCAGAGTTCCAGACTGATCGAGAACTTCAGAAATCCTCTTTGTAACTTGCCCCAGGCCAAAGACTCTGGGGAACAGTAGTTAATGCTCTTGTTGCAATCAATCTTTGCCTACTTGTTAGTCTCTTATGAATAAGTCATCCAGTGTGTGATGGTTTGAATGAGAGTGGTTCCCCATATTTGAATGTTTAGTCACCAGTTGGTGGACTACTGGAGAAGAACTAGTAGGTGTGGCCTGGCAGGAGTGGGTGGGACCTTACTAGAGAAGGTGTGGCCTGGCAGGAGTGGGTGGGATCTTGCTGGAGGAGGTGTGGCCTGGCAGGAGTGGGTGGAAACTTGTTGGAAGAGGTGTAGCCTTGCAGGAGTGGGTGGGACCTTGCTGGAGGAGGTGTGGCCTTGCAGGAGTGGGTGGAAACTTGTTGGAAGAGGTGTAGCCTTGCAGGAGTGGGTGGGACCTTGCTGGAGTGGGTGGGACCTTGCTGGAGGAGGTGTGGCCTGGCAGGAGTGGGTGGGACCTTGCTGGAGGAGGTGTGGTCTTGCAGGAGTGGGTGGGACCTTGTTGGGGGAGGTGTGGCCTTGCAGGAGTGGGTGGGACCTTGCTGGAGGAGGTGTGGCCTGGCAGGAGTGGGTGGGACCTTGTTGGAGGAGGTGTGGCCTGGCAGGAGTGGGTGGGACCTTGTTGGAGGAGGTGTGGCCTGGCAGGAGTGGGTGGGACCTTGTTGGAGGAGGTGTGTCACTGGGTATGGGCTTTGAGGTTTCAAAAGCCCACACCAGGCCCACTCTCTCTCTGAGCCTGCTGCCTGCGGATCAGTATGTAAAGCTCTCAGCTGCTGCTCCAGGGCTTTGATTGCTCCCAGCCATGATGATCACGGACTAACCCTCTGAGACTATAAGCAGGCCCTCAGTGAAATGTTTTCTTTTGTAAGCATTGCCTTGGTCATGGAGTCTCTTCGCAGCAACAGAACATAACTAAGAGAGTATATGTTCTTGCTATGATGTTTAGTAATAAGCCATGTATTTTACTTGCTCTGGAATATTCCCTCATAGTTGTTTCACAAGTTTATTGCCGATAAGTATTTGTCCTATTTCTAGTTTTGTGCTGTTCTGAGCAATGTTGTTATAAATTTCTTTTGAGCATGGTTGGAGCAGTTGGTCATATAGGTGTTGAATAGATGTCTTATAATTTCCTAAAAGAATGGTAATATTTTTAGCTTTCACTAACTGTGTTGAATTTCAGTATTCTATATGCTTAATTATTCTGTGTTTGTAATTATGAGGTTTTTTTTTTCCTTTTTTTTTGTTATTATTTTATTTGATTACTTAAAAAAATATCAACCTAAATTCCCACTCCCTCCCCTCCTCCTACTCCCTTCACACACCCTCCCACCCCATCCCCCTCCTATCCTAAGAGAGGGCAAGGCACCGAGCCCTGTGGAAAGTCCAACACCCTCCCCACTACATCTTGGTTGAGCAAGGTATACATCCAAAGAGAATAGGATCCCAAAAAGCCAGTACATACAGTAGAGACAAATCCCAGTGCCACTGTCAGTGGCCCCTCAGTCTGGCCCAACTGTCAACCACATTCAGAGGGACTAGTTTGATCCCATGCTTGTTCATTCCCAGTCCAGTTGGAGTTGGTGAGCTCCAGTTAGCTCAGGCACACTGTATGAGGTTTGTTTCTTAAGCTTCATGTCAATTCAAAAGTCAGAACACTTTTGGTAGAAACCTTCCTTAGATTGAGAATTATCACTTTGAGAAATGCTGACATATAATTCCCACACGCAAGAAAGGGACTGCTAAATATTTTTATTTACTCAACTGACAAATTTGATTTGTATTTTTAAAGTCACGTGGACCCAAATCGACAGGATCCTTCTTGCTTTTTTTCTCTCTGTCATCATGAGTTCTGTGCAGTTCACGCTTCAGGGCCATACCAACTATTACTGTAGAATTACATATTTTTTCACTAGAAATGTTATTGGTAAGCTAGTCCTGAGAGCTCTTCTGGAGCTTTTGCATGGGACAGGAGTCAGGTACAGCTATTCATATGCCATTGCCCGAAGAACACTCGTCTATTGTGGAAACACAATCTCTTCCACTAAACCCAGAGCCCTGAGAGGGATACAGATACAGGGGGGAGTGCTCACCCGTGAGCAAGAGCAGCTGTCCATCCTGACCCTCAGTGTGCTCACAAATATTACAACCAGATCGTGATAATCTTCCTACAGCACTTCCTAGTCCCAATTTAAGATTGGGGGAAACCCTGAAAAAAAAGTATGTGGAAATATTTTAATACATATGAATATAAATAATAAGAATGAATCATTTTGTGTCAACTGGGAGGAATAGACACAACGTTTTAGGTTAAGTATAGAGTTTCAAAAATAGGTATAATTTTCTATAGACCTAATAACAGACAGGGTAGAACAGATTGTTAGTCAATGAACTGTAATTGAAGGAGTTGAGCAGTGTGTGTGTCCTTTTAAACTAATTTTATTATGTAAAATATTATTTAACTAGTATGACTTTTGTTTTTTTAAAAGCATTTTTTGGTTCCATGGTAGCCAGCTTGTTATGTTTTTAATTTAGGTCGTCATGTTCTAAAATTAGAAGCCATCATTTGAGGTTTCAAAAATCTAAAAGGCTTAGGTTTTTGATCGTAGATTTGCTCAACTACATGATTTTTTGTTTAACTTTTCTCCTAATAAAGAAAAAAGACTCTGAAAAATAAAAGATAAGCATTGCTCCCACCAAAGCTGTACATCACTAATGGAAAGCATTTGCCCGGGGTTTTTATCTACTGACTCCTTCTTATCAGTTAATATTTTACCAGAGATTTACAGACATAGCAATAAAGTAAGTCATTGGGGGAATGCTGACTGAAAGAAAAAGAACTAAGGATTATAGGGGAAAAGAATATAGAAACAGAGCTACTCAGAAATTACAGGAAAGAATATAAAGACCAACCATTTTTAAAATTTACCAAGACCTAACCTCGCTCATTTTAGGACAAGCACAAACTATGCATTGCCTCTGGGGGTCTCTATCTGGATGTCTATCGATTTCCAATTTCTAGTTTAGAATCACAGTACTTAAAATGAAAACCATCCTGGCAATCTTGTGGGACACGTTCTCTCCCCTAAGTAGGAGAATTGGGGCTCAGCGAGGCCTCAGGATCAAACTTGATGCCCTCCAGAAAGATCTTCAGCGTTCATAGCCATCATTTGCTCCGAAAACTCAGAATCTCTGCCTCTCTCCTACGTTTCCATAGGTATTTTCTCCTAATAGAAAACTCAAACTCTTTTCTATGAGCCCTTCTTTTTTGATTGTTTTTATTTTTCTGTTTCTGTTTCCATTCTCTCCATTGTCTGAGTCAGACAGTGAGGACTTATAGAACTATTGTGTTCTCATGGGGGACATTCATAGAATAATCATTTTAATGTACACTGATATAAAATCATGAAAATTAAGAACAAGATAATGCTAGGCTTTTGGCTGGAGAGATGGCTCAGTGGTTAAGAGCACTAGCTGCTCTTCCAGAGGTCCTGAGTTCAATTCCCAGCAACCACATGGTGGCTCACAGCCATCTATAATGAGATCTGGTGCCCTCTTCTGGCTGCAGGCACACATGAAATAATAAATAAATAGATAATGCTAGGCTTCTGTCTGTCCTATTGTTGAGATGAATTGCAATGATATCAATATTTTAGACTTGATATATATGCCATATATATATAGTCTATATATGCTAAATACAGGGATATAGTTATTCACCATATATACCTAAATTATATGTGATAACAAAGAACTCAGCAGATCAGAATCTTTGATGGATTAATGGAAGGTAAATAAAAAATAAAACCATCTCTTTTGAGAAGTCAGAAATGAAAGACTTGTAGAAGGTGGTACGGTGTCAAACCAGCGTCTCCCACAGAAGCTGTGGAAAAGAGCAGAATCAGAATGATCAAAGCACAAAGTAGAAGGACCCCTGCGTGATTCTCTGAACCTTTATTTGAGACCTGTTTCGGTCACAGTCGGTAGCAGCAGGGTCTGCTTAGGACTGTTTAATATACAAGGGGAGTTTCCTTTCCATTGGAGAGTCCCTTGTGTGTGGGCAGGGTCTGGAGAAATGGGATGTAGAGCCTGAGCTGTCATGGAACAGCAGAGAGGAAATAAAGGGGAATCACTGGTCCCCATATCTTCAGGACAAGCTTGGAGAGCTTTGAAATGGGTTGGTTTAACACCAACATACACTAGCTAGCAGGTCTGGGACCCAGACCCTCAACAGAATTATTTTTATGGGAAGTTTCTTCAGATTGACCCTTTCCCCAAATACCCAAGGACAGCCTCTATATTCACAGTTTATATTCACTGGGTAAAGGAGGGCTTCATTTGATCTGATGAGATCTGTTCTAATGATATCTCTTGATGAGGATGTCAGATATAAATAGAAATAACAACCTCAAACCACAAAGTTACTGAAAAACACTAAGGATAAAATGAGTCATCTAAAATATTGGGGAAACCCAGAGTCTCTGAGAGGTATAAATAGAAAACTTCCACCCACACCCATACACAGCCTAATGTAACTTGAGAACGTTGAGGGAAAATATACTGAAACCTTACTCAAGCGAAGAGATCAGACTTTTTTTTGTTGTTTGTTTTTTTGTTTTTTGAGACAGGGTTTCTCTGTGGCTTTGGAGCCTGAACTGGAACTAGCTCTTGTAGACCAGGCTGGTCTCGAACTCACAAAAGATCTGCTTGCCTCTGCCTCCCAAGTGCTGGGATTAAAGGCGTGCGCCACCATCGCCCGGCAAGATCAGACTTTTCATGACAGCTTCCAATGAAATAAAACCAGTAGCCTTGGATGCTCTCTAACAGTAGAGAATTATCACAGTTTCGAAAGAAAATTCTGGAATTTGTGGTATTTTAGTCAATCGAGTTAACTCACGTAGAAGGGTGAAAAGACATTTCAGATCCACAGCGACTTAGAATGTTTTAATAGCTATGAGTCATTTCTAAAAAGCTTGCTAAAGGCTGAGTTTTGGTTGACAGAATAAATCCAAGACAAATAGGTATCCTATTGAAGCAATAGTATGTACACAGCGAGAGCTGGCTTTGCCCTGACTGATGGCTGAGTGGCATCAGGACAAGGACATGCTATGCGTCTTGCGTGCTTGAGGGTAGATGTAGACATCAAAGCATACCCATCAGCTACATTACGTGTTATAATTACTTTAATGTGCATATGTTCATGTGTGGGGTGCACATATGTACGTGGGTACATGTGTGCACATGTATTCAAATTCTTGAAGAGGTGAGAAGACAATTAATTACCTTGGGTCTTGTTCTTTCTTTGGTTTGAGATTTGGTCTCTCACTGGCCTTCACCAAATCTTCTAGACTGGCTCAGCCCTTGGATTTCAGGGATCCACCTTCCTCTGCCTCCTATCTCACCAACACTGGGATCGCTAGTGCGCAGCGCTGGGTCTAGTTTCTTCTGCAGGGCCTGGGCATGCAGACTCAGGTCCTTATACTCGTGAGCCAAGAGTTTTAGTGACTAAATTATAGCTCCTGCCTCCAAATTACTTTTCCACTGGGAAAAGCAAAACAAAACAAACAGAAACTTTTATGGGCAAAGTGTGGTGAAAGCTTAGAAGACAACCCGACAAACCAGCTGGAGAATTCTGAGGCTGCAGTTTAGAAGAAGGACCGTCTGAACCCAGACCTAAAAGGAGAGGCGCGTGGTGAAATGCATGAGAGGAACAATGTAGGAGTCTCCAAACGAATGTCTCAATATTACAGAATTGTCAAATATCTTGAATTATTCAAAACAAAGTTGAGTAGTGGACTGAGGGGTGCCTGATCTGAGATGCCCTTACAAAACAAAATTTTATCTTCATTTTCTCCAAAGCGCCAGGGGAAAACGTCCGCTGAGTTCCTTAGCGTGTTTTTCTAGGTACCTGCACCTCCCAGCTCTTTCGCCTGGTGACTCACTCCTGGAGAAGAAGGCTCAGCACGTTCTCTTAGAAGTTTCCTACTCTTTCTACATTGAGAAGCTGTCTCTGCGTCCAAGATCCTCATGCATATATTACATAAGGGTACAATGAGTCATATGTTAATTTGCACATTTTAAAATTCGGTGGCTGGAAAAAAATCATAAAGGGAAGAATATTTTAAAGTACCAAGGCAGACATTATGAGATGCCACTAGGGATCCTGAGAGCAGGTTGCTGGGAAGTGAGTGTGATCTTGGCTTATCGGCCAGACCGGAGTCATGATAAGCCAACTGGACGAGAAACAGGCAAATGCCCTCAGACATCCAACACAGGTTTCACATCTTTACGAGGAAGGCATTTGCTTCTGCTAGAAATGAGTCATCCTAATCAGTAAATTATTCTACTTGTTAACATTCCGTTACTTAAGCTCACTTGTAGATGTCAATAAACCTATCTGGTGTATGGAAAGAGACACAGACCCAACCATAGCTCTTTTTGGCATTTACTCAGAGCCAGAAACTGCTGAATGGCAACATGAGGCCAAAAGTCACAACCAAGTATAAATCATTCACCATTTATTTCAGAGTTTTGAAATGTACTTGAAAAATTATTTTATTGGACCAAATGATATGTATTCATTACTGGCAATGTTTCTATTTGTTAATGAAGCTAGTTCTTTAACAATTCCATGCAAATATATCATGCATTCTAGACAGTAATCTGTTTCCTCCCTTTATTATCTCCCTCTCAGCACCAAGCTTGTGGCTTTTCCAGAGTCTTGACTTTTGCTTTGACTTTGTCACTGTAAAAGGACTCATTTGTTTAAATACAGTTACAAGAGGGAGGAGATATCCTGCACAAAGCAGATGTGGCAGTAAATGAACTGAGCCAGATAGAAGAATACTTAATAATATAATTTTAAAAGACATACAGAACACCTATAAACCAAGTGAGTCGTATAGTCGTATTTAGGAATATACACATAATTTATTTGTAAATCCATAATGCAATTTTCTCAGTATACACACACACACACACACACACACACACACACACACACATAATGTCAGCAATTGAAGAAAGCCCACAAGGGCTGGAGAGATGGCTCAGAGGTTAAGAGCATTGCCTGCTCTTCCAAAGGTCCTGAGTTCAATTCCCAGCAACCACATGGTGGCTCACAACCATCTGTAATGGTCTGGTGCCCTCTTCTGTCCTGCAGGCAAACACCCAGACAGAATATTGTATATATAATAAATAAATAAATATTAGAAAAAAAGAAAAGAAAGGCCACAAATTGGAGAGAGAGCAAGAGGATGTGCATCATTGGGTTTTGAGGGATGAAACTGAAGGGAGAGAGGGATGTAATTATAATTTCAAAATTAAAAAGTATAAAAATACAAACAACTTTGTACACACACACTAAAATGTGAAATGTTTTTTAAAAAACATTCTTCACCATATTAGGAGTGCAGTGCCTTTTTTTTGTCTTCTTAAATCATTTAAAACATTCTTGTCTGAGAATAGATCCAGAAATGCTTTTACCGACACCTGAAAAAATTAATGAAAGGGCTTAAAAGCCTTTCAAAAGTTTGATGGCTGTCATATTGTGCCAGGTATCTGTCAGGCAGCATAAGATGTAACTGACTTTAAATAGCTTACAAAACTGTGCTTTGAGAAATGATGAGTCAGAAGTCTTACGTGGAATAAAGGAGGTACAGGGATTTGAGGGAATTCTTTGAAGAGCTGATCTGGAGATAGTATATTAGCTGGGACATTAATTATTGTTCTTTTCACTTTTTCCTATGATGTTTTCTGTACTATAGAGTTTTTGAAAGATATCTAAGATGATGAGACTGAACAACTTAACAAGGCTTGATCTTTGAAGTCTTTATTGGGGTTACTATCACAAGGCTCAGCTTGTCAAAATCACTAGCTGATGTATGGTGATATTTTCAGAATATCTTCTGAGTAGAATTGAAGGAGACCTAGGATAGGACCAAATATGACAAAAAAAAAAGCCAGTGAAATGATTCCTAATGATATTCTCCTATACTCATAGGTTGCTACCTAGTACGATAGTCACCAGAGAGGCTTCACTCAGCAACTGAAAGGAGAAGATGCAGAGACTCACAGCCAAGCATTAGGCAGAACTCCTGGAACCCCAGAGTAAATAGAGAAAGAGGATTAAGAGCCAGAAGGGTTGAGGACACCACGTGAACACAGCTCACAGAATCACCTAAGCAGGTCTCATAGGGGCTCACAGAAACTGAAGCTACATTCACGGAGTCTCTATGGGTCTGACCTAGGTCTTCTGCATGTATGTTATAGTTGCAGTCTTGTGGGAGTCCTAACAGTGGAAGTGAGGGGCATTTCTGACTGTTTTGCCTGTTCTTGGGACCCTTTTCTTCTTACTGGGTTACCTCATCTAACCTCGAGATGAGAGTTTGTGCCTAGTCTTTAGTTACACTGTGTTCAGTTAATAACCGTGGAAGGTCTGTTCTTTTCTGAAGAGAAACAAAAAAGGAGTGGATCTGGGGGAGGGGGTAAGTAGTGGGGGAACTGGGAGGG
>JAQHUG010000038.1:6280561-6305385 GCA_028555095.1 Dicrostonyx torquatus | reverse complement strand
CTGTACAGGCAGCGAGATGTCTCTGTCATTTCTAGAGTTTTGGAAGTTGCTTACTTCTTGTTTACTTAGGTAATATTTTATCCTTCTGGAGTCTTTGATAGAGTTGAAGAATGGATAGTTGTAGTTATAGTTTGTTATGATAAACTGTAATTCTTGCTTGATAACTATTTGTTATATGTAACTTTATCATGTTAAAATGAAAGCCTTTCTTTTTTGTTTAAACAGAAAACGAGGAAATGGTGTAGGAGGGTCCTTCTGTATTTCTGTGCTTTCATTGGTTAAATAAAGAGACTGCCTTGGCCTGTAGGATAGGACAGCTTTTAGGTGGGTGGAGTAGACAGAACGGAAGGCTGGGGAGAAGGCAAGTGTGGGAGATGCCATGTTTCTCTTAGGTTAACAAGTTAGCTTTAAAGATCTATTTATTTTTATTTTATATGCACGGGTGTTTTGCCTACACGTGCATCTGTGCACCATGAGCCTGCGGTACTCTCAGAGGCCCGAAGAGGGCATCAGGTCCTCAGAAACTGGAGTTACAGGCTATTAGAAGCCCCCATATTTGTGCTGGAGCCTGATTCTAAGTTCTCATAACTGTTTGGCATGTCTCCAGGACTAACAATTTTGCTTTAAAAGGATTTCAGATGAGACTTTTAGCACAGCCTCTCCTCTAAGGTCACAGCTAAAAACCTGGCCATAAGTGTGTTGAATTGCTGTGTGAAGAGGTTTTCAAGATGTTAAATAATTAAGAGAGAGACAGGTAGCTATTGGGCTAAGTGGAGTGTGCTCTCTGTTGGCAGCAGAGATTGTTGGACTCCTTTCCCCGTGCCCCAACAACCCCTGTTTGGGTGGAAACAAATCTATAACGTTTTCCTATATGCAAGGCCATACATCCCTGAATCACGACAAGCACCCAGAAGCTGGTCACACTGATGAAGAAGAAAAATCATGTAAGGTTCAGGAAGCTTCTGTAGGTACTCTCTCTGGTCAAACTATTAATTAAAAGGGGAGCATTAAACCTGAGGAGATGGCTCATCAAGGTAAAGCACTTGCTGAGCAATCCCGAGGACAAGAGTTCAGATCTCTATCACCCAAGTGTCTTTGTGGGCATGGTGTGGGCTTGTGCTCTCAGACTGTGGAATGCAAAGGCGGGAATCCTTGGAACAGGCTCTAGTTAGTCTAGCTGAAGCATACCGGTCCAGGCTCATGTGGGAGACTGCCTCAACCCAGAAAGTGGATCATGGTTTAGGAAGACACCCAGTGCCGTCTGCATCCCATATGCATATGCACACACATTTGTATACACGTACACACATACACACACATACATTCTGTCTGCCCATATACATATGAACATGCATGCACACTTTCTGGTCTTCATCTTACAATACACATATAGAATTTCCCTTTTTCATCTGCTCCTCTTATTGGCATTAAATTTTCCACTAGGAAGAGATTCTTAATAAGTCATGCTAAAAACATGTATAATTGAGCGCTTTGAACAATCTAGTAAGCATGTAATTGTTATCTGCTACAGAATGGCTAGAGCCTGTTGCTATGAGCAGCTCCTCTTAGGACTGCACTCATCTGAACTTTACATGAAAACGTTCTCTCATGGGCTGCGATGTTCATCTTGGTGAGTGACAGAACGAGGGTGCGAGTTTGGGGCTGCCAAGAACCAGTTCTCGTTGATTGCCGAGCAAGTTCTGCACTCATTCCTCACTAAAAAGGCTGTCTGCTTTCCCACAGGCTCTCAAGTGATATTCAGAGAGAGGTGACTTCAGCAGCAGTATTGATCTATAAAGGTTTTCCTTCCAAGGTCTTCTGTAACTTCTGCCATAGGCTCTTCTGAATGGCGAGTTTCCTTTCTCCTCTGAGAGTCGAGTCCTTTACAAGATTTCTTGCTGTCAGCCTTTTTCCCCTTTAAAACTACTTTCCCATCAGTAGCTCCATTAGCTTTTCCTCTAGCGTATACAGGAAGTGACTTGAATAATGCATACTACTTTCTATACACTCTACAGACCAGCTGTATGATTAAATCATTGATGTGTATTTCTTTTTTTATTATTTCTTTTTTTGATTTTTTTCTTTATTGTTGAAAGAAAAATTTACACTTCCTCCCCTTGTCCCAGGCCCTCCCGCTCCCCCACTACCCCACCTCCCTCCCCCTGCTTCCTTAAGAGGGGGCAGGGTACCCTGCTTGTTTTAGAAAACAGACCTTCAAAATAAAGGGAACTTCACTTGTAAAATACCTACGATTTTATACAGTATCAAAATGCATTTGATGAACCTAAAAGCTACATTCTTAAAGGCAGTCGTCACCAAATCGCACCCTACAAGCAGAAGACTGAAGAACTAAAGTTCCTTTTCCCATCGAGGCAGGCTCGGTTCCAGGCTTCCTTCAATAAGCAGTGGATCGCCGGGCGGTGGTGGCACACACATTTAATCCCAGCACCCGGGAGGCAGAGGCAGATGGACCTCTGTGAGGTCGAGGTCAGTCTGGTCTACAGAGCGAGTTCCAGGTCAACCAGGACTGTTACACAGAAAAACCCTGTCTCGAAAAACAAACAAACAACAGAAACAAAAGCAAAACAGAGCAAAAAATAAAACAAACAGAAAGGAGTGACTTCTGTGTCGCCGAGCTGGTTCTGGAGATACGGCTGCCTGCTGTTTGATATTGCTGAATTACTGAGATGATGACCATAGTCACTTGACTCATCATCTTTCCGAAGATGATCCTTCTTAGACTTTTCCTCATACTGTCATTGATGCATGCAGCCCCATAATTGACAACAAGCCATAGTGTCCGACATCACTGGCTTTTCACTAATGTTTTCCACTCATTTCTGGATTCTTCCAAGAGAGAGGATGTAACTGGCTCCTTCAGAAGCAAAATAAAGGCCACTGAAATAGCAGCGACTTCCAAGCTGCCCAATACTTTCTACTCAGACTGAAACAGTGAACTCTAATTACGGCATGTCAGAACAGAATGGGACCATAAAGGTCATGTAATCTATCTCCCCCCCCATTTTCCCACTGAAAGTGTGGGGGCCTAGACATATGTTGGGATCTCCTCCAGGCCACGGTGCTTCTTAACAGAGGGGCTTGAACTAAGATCTGCTCAGCCCCAGGGCGGGGCTAGCCTAACCAGGTCTTGAAGCACAAATGTAGCTGATATTATTGGCTGCGGCTTACTGCTGACAGCCATGCATCGATGTGGTGGTCGAGTGTGAAGTAGCAGAGGTGTCTGACTTGTAAGCTGCTACAAAGAAATGCCATGATGCCATACCCAGGCCCTGCCCCCAGCTCTACAAACTTCCTGCTTTATGTTAATCAATAATGAATGACCCATCCCTGTAATGCTCAAGGGAGCTTAGGCTGCACTTTTGAGCAGCCGGTTAGTAATGTACAGTGTGGATAGAGCCTTTCTTTGAAATCCCAGGGCAGCGGGTCCTTCAAGGCTAGCACTGCAATTTCAATTAGCCGCTGAGTGAAAGCTTGGCATGTGTATTAGTGAGCAGGGACACAATTAGCTTCTCCTTCCCTTCCCAGTTGTGTTGAGAGGATTCCGAAGATTGGTGGGGGATCAGGCAAGCCAGGCATCACTGCAGAGTGAAGAAGGGAGTTGCTCAACCCTCCACATCTTCGCTTGCTCAGGCTGGAATTACAGAGATTTATCACAAAGCACTGTGCGCGGCTAGGTGCAGCCTGCCCCGGGAACACTCCGGACACCACTCGGGTTTTTGTCATTTTGAGTGCTCGCCGCTCTGTCTTATTCTCACCGCTAAGATGGAGCCCAACAGCCCCAAAAAGATACAATTTGCTGTGCCTTTATTCCAGAGTCAGATTGCTCCAGAGGCAGCAGAACAGGTAAGGGGGAGTGGACCCGGAGCGGTTCCAGGGTGATGGGCAGGAAGGACATGCATTCTTCCTAGGTGAGAGAGTCTCTGCTTTCTGCAATTGCCTGATTTTGTGACTTTCAGAGAGAGGAAGTGGATCTGCCTTTGTACTTGTGTTCGGGTTGCGCTGGGGACTGCCTGGCTAAGATTTTAGCATCACTTCAATTCTATATAAAACAAACATACATGTGTCAGACATTCTGGTCTGAAGCAAGGTGCTGGCTTTTCTTCTTAAAGTAACAGTTTCAACATTTAGAGAAACTTTGACAACATTGCCAAAAACTAGCACTCTTGTATTCTGTTACTTAGAAAATAAGAAGTAACGTAGAAATTAAAGTAGTGAATCCTAATTTAATATTGCAGGCTACATTTTTTTGTGCGTTTTTATTGTCTATCCCCAGCCATAGTTGTGTGTTACATATGAGCCATAGATATGAAAAATGCTACATTACTTTTTCCTAGGTTCCTTTTTTATGTCTGGCATTGGTTTCTAGCCGTACCACGTTCATGTTTACTTAGACTCTGGGTGCAATGCACCCTCTTAAAAGACACTCTGTGCCATAGAAACAAGTGTGGAGTTCTGACGGGGAGAGCAAAGAAAATAACGGGAACGCCAATCTAATTCATGAGTCACTTAGAACCCAGAGGACCCCTGAATCCTCTCCCAAATAGTTGGCACAAAGTCTTACAATACGTATCGGCTCTGGGAGTCTTACTTTACATGACCCTTCCACAGTAGACCCACCCAGATTCAGACCAGATACGCATCACCTGGGCCAGATCTGTTTACTGAACTGAACATGGCTTCCATCTTGAACAGCACCATTTACAGCCTTTATTCTTTATGCTATTGACAAGTATTCTGGGAATTTAACAATGAGCTCACATTGAATGAGTAAAGACTACCTGAAGCAAGAGAGTCTAATCATACTATTTTCCTGTGATTCCTATAACAAGGGGGTAAAGCCACCCGGTCTTAGTTTCAGTTGAGTCTATATAGTCTCTTTTCTTCTTATACATTTTTTAAAAGTAACTTTTACTTATTTACCTACAATATCACACAATATATGATATATCTTAGCCATATCTACCTCAGCTCTCTCCTCCCGTTTCTCTAACACTCACTCACACACCCTCTCGCTTTCGTATTCTCTCCCTTTCTAACCCACTGATTCCAATTAGCACTGCTTAAAGGAATTAAAACACACATTCTTATGAGATTCTTATTTTTGGTTGACCTGCCAATTTGAAATCTAAATATTAAGTTAGAAAGTAGAAAGTTAATCATACAAATTGAAATCTAAAACTTACATTGTCAATTTAATTATAGCACATAAGAGAAATTTGAGAAATTTGAGGCTTCCGAGTTTCTTTTGCCTCATTTAGATAAGAGTAAGGGGTCCTGATGTCATTGCCCTTGTCGCAGGGATTTACCAGTCACTTAAATAGTAAGTCATCTCTGTACTTTACAGAATATTCATCTCAGTTGCATATTTTAATGATGTACAACTATTATTATCATTTTTCCTTTGGAAATGTAGTTTTTTGGTCAAAGAAGGTGTCAGTAATATCTGGCAGTTCTAGCTTGCTTCCTGTGCCCTAAACTATATAGTTGTGCTATGTTCTTTCTAGAAGTTCCTTCACGTGTACTGGGGAAAGAGGAGGGCAGGCAGGCTTGCACGCTGTAGAATCAATGAAGAGAAGCATCTGGTTCTCACACTGACGTCAGCTGTGCCTTGTTGTTCACAGATCAGGAAAAGAAGACCCACACCAGCATCCCTTGTGATCCTCAATGAACATAATCCCCCAGGTAAAGAGGCACGATGTCTTTACTGTCGATGAGATGGAACTGGACTGTCTAAAGGGGACCGAAGGGCATGGCCCTGGTGATAAGCTCCAGCTTAGGGTTGCAGTTAGATAGAAGGGATCATAAACAAAATCAGAAATAAATATCATGAGGACTGTCTCAATCAGCAGCCTGCCGTTCTTCTAGAATGATACACTGGTAATGACATGTTTTATCAGCACTGGTTGCTGCGAGTTTATATGGAACCTGGTCCAGGTCTTATCGAGGAAGCTGATAAAAAAAAAGTTGCTTAATTAGGTTTCAAGGTTCAAGTTTCAGCCTTGGAGACAATTATATTTTTGCAGCATGTGATTTTATTTGTGGTATGGGGAGGGTGACATGCCAGCATTGGCTGCAGCCTTACTGCTGATGTCACCCCTGAATGATGCAATTGGCAAGCTACCGGATCAGTTTTCAGCACTGCCCACTGGAGAGCCATTCTGGATGCCTGCATCCATTTGCCGAGGATTTAGTTTCCATTTCCTGTAAAAAGTAAAACTGCATTATTGGTTTCGATAAAGAGCTATGATCTGCGATACACAAACAGAAAGTTCACTCACTGCGCGGAGTGACTTTCCTCTTATATCTGTTGGCAGCCTCTGGAAATACAAGCAGACGGGGAAAGGTCATTAATCTGTAACCCAGCAGATCACATTGGTTTTGTTGTTGTTGTTGTTGTTCGCGCGTTTGTTCGTTTGATTGTTGCTGTAAACAAAGGAGGCCTAAATGAGTTTGGATATTGGAAAGATGTGTCTGTTCATGAGTCCTGAATGACTTGCTCTAGGAACGGCACGGTAAAATAGTCCTCGACTTTTCCGGAATCTTCACAAAAGCAAAGAAAAATTCTCATAGAATATTTATCACTGTGCCTACAGGCAGGGACATTAGCAGCTCAGCGGAAAACAAGTTGTTTCTGCTGAGAACAAAGCGTTATAATTGGGTCCCTAACCACTGAGTGCACGGCATCTTAAAGTCACCTTCAGGTATGTCACCTCAGTTAGTGAGTGGTAACGTACATGCAGGTGAATAAGAGGTTCAGATGATGTGTACCGGCATGTTTATAGCTTACAAATAAACACACGTTTGTGAATTCGATGTCTAAGTCCTTTCAATGTTTAAGTGACATCACAGGAATTTCAATCCATACCTTGCTCATAAGAGCAAACATTTCCATTATATCCTGGAATTTGCCTCCTGATAAAATAACGTCCAGCTTGGCTCTTTGGTATCCTTCGAGCCACTAGAGATTAGCTATCGGAGTTCCTTAGCTGTTATTACCATTTATATATAGTAAGGTCATGCTACTGGCCTTTGTAGCTCTCATTTAAAAGCCCTCACAGCAACGGATAAGTCTTGAACGCTAACTAGGAACCATTTTACCTAATAGGAGATGTGAGAGAGGCGAAGTGGCTTGTGGAACATTATTCGACTAGAAATGGCGAGCTGTAAAGACAAACTCAGGCAGCTCTGACCCCAGAGCTTTCCCTGTAGTCTGACGTTTGCCGGGAGCGTTGGTTTTCCATTGCACAGAAGAGAGTCTTTCAGTTCCTATGAGAGGGCAAGCCCAGCAGTTATGTGAATTAGTCTGGTGTGCTTACTTCAGCAGCTGAAGAACTGCATTTGTTATCTCAAGGGATGACTTTGTTTTGACCTAGTAAGCTTGTTCTTAGGAGACGTTCCAACCAACAATTCCCTATTTCCCTTGTTGGCCTTGCCCTCTTTGTGGTTGTGAGTGCCAATGGAGAGAAACTAGCTGTGGGCAGATTCTTACACGGAGCTGTGTCGTCGTCTTGGAGACATTATCTACCTGTATCTCCATCCTTCTTTGTAGAAAGCCTGGCTGTGTGTAGTCCTGACATCAGCGTGTATGTGAACCATGTTTAGGATGGGTGATAGATTCTGCAGCAAAAGCCCGAAATCTAAGACTTTTCCTAGTAGAAATGGTATAATCCGGTATCTATACGTACGGAGGAAAGAACTTAAAGTCAGATTTCCCAAAGAGATAATGAAATGCAGCCAAACTTGACTACCGGTCTTTATTAGCTCTATAATGCCGGGTAAGGACATCTCGAAGCTTTATTTTATCGAGTATCAGACAGACATGATAATGCCCTTTCCTTCCACTCCACGAACTCTTTTAATGACCAGATGACTTAACCTGGAAGTACATCAAAACCTGCAAAACAGACATAAAGGATCACTGCTAACTGGTGTGTTCTAGAACTCACAGTTTGTATGCCATACTTAAGATTCGTTAGAGCAAGCACACAAGTTTAATGCTCACACCTGCCCTGAGAGTTTCTGTCTTATGCAACAGCTGTTAGTTGCACACATCTGGCTACTTGCAAAGCATTTCCTATGAGCTTTTACCTTTGCAAAGCAGCAAGCACTTCTTCTGGCGCTCAACCACTGTGATCTTTAGCAAACAAGGAAAGGTGCAACTTTAAATGGCGGCCGGAGGAGGGACTTAACCATTCTCCACTTACTGAAGTAGCCTATGAAATCATTGGAGAGTTGTAGAATCACATACCTTTAGTACTGCTTAAAATTCAAATCCCTTAAAATGTTTCTTTATGATAAACAAATAAAGCAAAGATATTTAAATTCTTTATTATCTAGAGCTGTCTTATCTGGGTGTGGAAATCCTAGCCCTTAAGTGGCTGAGATAGGATTGCCTCAAGTCACTGCTGTCTTCAGCTATGCAAGGTGTACCTGGCCAACCTGGGCTATGGTAAGAAAAAGTCGCCTTTAAGACCAGAACGAAACTTTTAACAATGTGACATTAGTGACTTTCAACCAGGATTAAATAAAAGGCAAAGTTTTCTGTTGCTATTATTAGTTATCATTTCCGGTATTAGCACAAATAGTAAATTATGAAAGAGTATTTAAAAGAATAGCTTGATTTTAGATTTATGCATACATGTTCAGTCTTTCTACTGTCCTTCATCAGGATGGAGGAGTAGAGAGTATGAGATTTTTATCTAGGCATCGGCACAGTTGTTTCATTTGCTTCCTGCTTTGCATGTGATGTTCCAACCACACGGAGAAGACAGACACCCACTTGGTCAATTGCCAGGCCAACACACTACCTTCAGTTCTTCCCTAGCAAATAAGCTAGAATTGCTGCCAGGGAAACTCTATGAAATAGGCACACAGCTATTAAGACTATATTACCCTTTGACACTGAGCAGCAAATAACTCAAAATCACAGGAATAAGACAGGCTCATCGTAAATGTGTCTTTATTGTGTAAAGGAAGAATCCAAAGTGCTTGCCTTCAGAAAAGAACTCTGAACAGTCAGGAGTTGTAACCAGATACCAGAAGCCTAAGATCTGGGCTTAGGGACTCATCAAGGACAAATGTCGCCTTTACCCTGTCGTCCCAGGCCAGAAACTTGAATACCTTTGGAAGAAAGGGCTTCTCGTTCTGTAGTTTCTGGTCCTCTTCTGTTGGAGCTCTCCAGTCTCTCTGCAGTTGTACCTTAGAGTCTCCCCATCTGTTCTCACAGCAAATTCTTCTGTGATCTGTGGCCAGCGGGTACGGTCCTTATAGCTTTGTCTGCATCCACACCTAAAGCATCTTAATGCGGCAATAATTGACAACTGCCTTTTGTAATTTATTCCATCTCATATGTGCATTTTCCCCAAAACTTTCTTGTCTTTAAATAGACATGAGGCTGTTTAAAGTTTTGGCTGTGGGAATGTTATGATTTGGACGTTAGACATCCCTAATGGCCTAGCATACTCAAATCTTGAGTGTTAGCCTGTGGCACTGCTGAGATATGGTGGAATCTTTTGAAAGTAGGGGTCTGCTGGAAGGAAGCAGGGGTAAAGTGGCAATGACAAATCCTTACTATGATGTCGTACCCTAACAGAGGCTCAAAACAAGAAGGCGGGGCGATCACGTTAAAGCTCTGGATGAAAATGATTGTCTTCTCACAGCAACAGAAAACTGATTGATACACAGAATTAGAATTTGAGAGCCAGGGAGAGAGAAACGGAGAAAATGCTTCTCGCCTCACCTCCCCTTACAGAAGGACATAAATCATCTCAGCTCCCCGAGACTCCTCCACTCTATGCACCTCCGAGAAAACTACACAATTATATCTGGATTTCAGTTTCAAGTCTAATAATTTTAGAGGTTGAAAAACATAGTTTCTTATGCCAACGTTGGATGTAAATTCTCTGACAATACATCTTCAATTATTCTCTTCAATGCAAGTCGTTTTTCACCTGTTTAAATATATAAAACAATTCCTTATTTTTTTCTACATCTAAAATCTGTTTCCCAGAGCCACTAAGGGCTTTAGTGGACTCTTTCCAAATTCCCCTCAATCTCTGCATTTTGAGCCCAGAGCTGGGCACAGTCTTCCAGTAAAAAGCCAGTCTAGACCAAGATTCGTGAATATTAAGGTTTGTGGCATCCGTTCTATTCCACTTACTGTTAAGCACAGGCTGTATGGTTACAATTATATTTAATGGACCCGGGGCCTATTAAACATGATTGAACTATAAGCAGTCTGTAGCTAAGTGCAGGTTTAGGTAAAGACTCAAGACTCTAAAAGCTTATTCTACATCTAAAACCCTGGCTGGATGTACAACGTAAAATGATTTGGAAGGGTATTTATTGAATTTACTACCAAGCCAAATTTGAGGGAAGTTGGCTTTCTCTTGGCTGTTTTACACTCCCCCTCAAGTAATCTTAGAAAGAGGAATTAACATGAAAAGATATTATCGTGCGCCTTGGGGTCCTAAACATTAGTTAATATGAAACTCTTGAGCTGCCGTATTCACGATCACATCATCTCCTTTCAGTCTTGAGGGTAAGTTGAGAGATCTGCAAACTGCAAAGAAAGCCAGTGGCACTCTGTGTACCATAGAAGGTGGCTTGCAGCCAGGACACATGTGGCACTCTGTTTATCATAGAAGATGGCTTGCAACCAGGACACATGTGGCACTCTGTTTATCATAGAAGGTGGCTTGCAACCAGGACACACAATTTACGGCTCTGAAACTAAGTTATGTAATGAGACTTTGGTTTTTTTTGTTATTATTGATTTTTATTGAGCTCTACATTTTTCTCTGCTCCCCTCCCTGCCTCTCTCCTCCCCTTCAACCCTCTCCCAAGGTCCCCATGCTTTCAATTTACTCAGGAGTTCTTGTCTTTCTCTACTTCCCATGTAGATTAGATCTATGTATGTCTCTCTTAGGGTCCTCATTGTTGTCTAGGTTCTCTGGGATTGTGAATTGTAGGCTAGTTTTTCTTTGCTTTATGTTTAAAAACCACATATGTGTGAGTATATTTGATAATTGTCTTTCTGGGCCTGGGTTACCTCACTCAGAATGATGTTTTCTAGCTCCATCCATTTGCCTGCAAAATTCAAGATGTCATTATTTTTTTTCTGCTGTGTCGTACTCCATTGTGTAAATGTACCACATTTTCCTTATCCATTCTTCAGTCCAGGAGTACTTAGGTTGTTTCCGTACTGAGACTTTGAAAAGCTCCATATGCAGAAAACATGCTGTCATCCAAACACAAAGGACTCCTAGGAATTTTGGGTGATTTCCCATGAGCCTCCTTGTTCAGAATGAACAGAAAGCTTCACAGCATCAGCCGAAAGTATGAATCTATTTTCTGTGTTATGAGTCACACGAATGAACCTTTCCATGGCAATCCTGCTGTTTCTTCGAAATGAATGACTGTGTAGTCAGAAGACAACACCAGGACTGGGTGCGCCAGTGAGGCAATGAGCATTGGCCTAGGAACGTAGCTGTGTGAGTAAGATCTAATCAGATGCGGAGGTGTCATTCATCTCCAAGGACCTCAAGCCGGCTGTGTTCTAATACGGTTATCTCCACAGCATACATGGGAGCTTTCGTTCTAAATTTTCTTACCTTCTTCAGCAATGCAATTTTATTCTGAGCCATATTCTCCACCGATTGCTCAGAAATTACTTTACCAGGCAAGAGCCCAAATCCTATGTTTGAGAACCGCTCAAGAGTTATCCGATACTAATTCCTAAGAAAATGTCAGAAAAGTCCATGTTTTTTTTTTCTTCAGCATTTATTTTTATGCACTACTGGGTGCCACACCAGGTTGAAAGATTTAAAGACAGATGATGTAGGTTGATTTAAGGATCATCCGGCATGCAGGTGATTGGCTTCATTTTCGTCATTATTCAGCCTGCATAGCCAAATTGTGCACTCAAATGGAGAGGTTGGGTCAAAGGCAAACTCTTCCTCCTAGTCATGCCAGGGTGTATTACAGTGTAAGTGTTCAGATGAATCTAATACTCAAACTAAACAAAAAATAAAATGAAATTATAAAAAATAAAAAGAAATATTTCAGCTTTACATTTGACAGAATGCTGAGTTTTACTGATTTTGAATAGCACACACATCTTTTACATGGAGTTTAAAATATAATTAGTGAACTATGATAGGATGACTATTGGCTGGATTGACATCTCTGTTCTGGTGTCTGTTTTTATGCTTGCGGCTTGAAGCAGATGAAAACATCTGTAAAGGAGACTACCTATCATAGAGATGCCTGGCCTTGGAGTGGAGCCGGCTTGAGTTTCAGCTTTGTCAGATTGCCAGTGCTCCTTCACTGGTCACTGCTGAGAAAGCCTGAGTTCTCGGGGCCATTAGTGAAGACTAACTGCTGTTGTGAGACACTCATAAACAGTCCCCGAGAGATAATATCTCCTATGGAAGAAAAGTCGAATGCCTCAAAATCTATCAGACGTGGGCACAGCTGCTGTAGAATTGTTATATACACTACACTACAGTATTGCCTCAACTGCGTGTCTTTGTTAGCAAATACAAGTTGCACAGAATAGAATTTGAGTTTTTTTATTTATTAGATTTTTTAAAATAAATACAATCCATAGTCCCACTCCACCTCCTCCTCCCATTCCCTCCACACACCCTCCCAGCCCACCCCCTCTAATCCTAAGAAAGGGTAAGGCACTAGAAGGAATGAGAACTTGAGCTAATCGATGGACTGTTGTCTACAACAATATCAGAAAGTTTAGAACCAATAGTCATATTTCTAACAAATTTATGTTTGACCCTAAATGAACTATGTATTTTAATAGGATGAAGAAAGGGAATCAAGTGTTAATTATTAAAAGCTCTTCAGTGCTATCTCTGAAATCCTCTGCTAGCTCAATGTAATTTTATTCCATCTGTTCTGACTTCCTTTCATCTGTCATCCACTGCCTATAGTGTGGCAGGGGTTTTTCTTTGATTCCTTAAAGTAATTCCACTAAGTCAGCTTTTTAAGAATTAGTCTAGAATGACTCATTTCTTTCCTTTTGAGACTGGATCACAAATAGCCCAGGCTGTTCTCAAACTCATGATGTAGCCAAAGACTATACCAAACTTCATCTTCTTTAATATATTATTTTTTATTTTATATGATGGGTGTTTTGCCTGCATGTTTGTCTGTGTGATGACGTCAGATCTTGGAATTTCAGACAGTTGTGAGCTGTCATGTGGGTGCAGTTCAGTTCAGAACTGAACTCAGGTCCTCTAGAAAAGCAGTCAGTGCTCTTAAGCACTGAGCCATTTCTCCAGCCTGACTGACTCAATTGTATGAATCATTCTCCATCAGTTCCACCAATTCCTACTATTTAAACTGCACGACAAGACTCGCATTTCAAAAGTTTACCTGTCTAATTGTGTCTGTTATTTGACATGATATAGTAACACCTTCCTCCCACCCACTCTAGAACCTTTTTAATGGACTTACACTATATGCTTAATTCAGTAAATATTCATCAGTCAGTCTCTAGTCCCAAATCCTCCAAGGACATGGAGTCTAGATAACAGAAGCGAGTGTGTTTGGGTGGAAAAGGAAATAGTTACAAGAATAAAAAGCCAAAATTGCTGAAACTGTGATAAAATGAATTCTGGCTGTAGAATAGAAGGATTTATTTGTTATATCCCCTCTTCTGGTAAGCGTATGTTTGATTTCTTTTAGTCTTTTAATATTAAATGTTTAAAGATGAGGCTGAAACTAAGCTTTACTGTTCATTCTAAGTGTTAAATGCTGATAAGCTAGTAAATTTGCATGCACTCTGAAAATCCTCAAATTCATTACAAACGGTTTCAACGTTTTAGAGAATACACTACTCTGTAGGAGGAAAAAGTAGACATGTCCCTATCATTATGCTCATGGGGAAACTCGTGTGACACATAGTCACAATTTGACATTATGTATTTTGGTAGTGAAGAAGGTAGTACAAGGTCTATGAATGTATGCGTGCAAAAACGGCAATATATTTCACCTTGGTACAGGAATGTCTACCATCGGAACTTCTTAGGACTGGGATTTTAAGTTGCAAATAAATAATCTATAGTTCTCAGAAGAGGCTCTCAACTCATAGTAACTGTTATTTTGATGATGCAAATGGGCAGAGGTAGGGTATGAATCTCCAACGGAAGCTAGCTTGCTGTGTTACTACAAGGAACCTACTCATCTTTCTGAGAAGGAAGCGTCAAAACACTTAATTTCCTTCAATACCATTGTATTTTACTAAGTAATGCAGATGAAGGATTGCTGGTGTGAATCAATTAAATAAATAGACATCCATTTTTGTGTTTGTCTAGTAAGGGGCATTGATGACACCATTGTCAGGTTCCAGTCTACTTAAAATTTCACATTCAAGTTCAAGTTTATGTTACAGATTTTTGTATGCTGAGCCATCCTTGCATCTCTGGAATGAAGCCGACTTGATCATGGTAGATGATGGTTCTGATGTGTTCTTGGATTCGATCTGCCAGTATTTTATTTAGTATTTTTGCATCAATGCTCATGAGTGAGATTGGTCTGTAATTCTCTTTCTTGGCAATGTCTTTATGTGGTTTGGGCATCAGGGTAATTGTAGCCTCTTAATAAAAGGAGTTTGGCAATGTTCCTTCTGTTCCTATTGTGTAGAACAATCTGGGGAGCATTGGCATCAGTTCTTCTTTGAAAATCTTGTAGAATTCTGAGCTGCAACCATCTGGTCCTGGGTTTTGGAGACTTAAGACATAAATTGCTAACAGGTCATTTAAATTGCTTCAAGTTGAAGGTCAAGTCCACCAAATTATAGAACTAGTGGACTATGATGCTGACAGGGTACTGGGGGTTGGCATGAGGTTGGGATCTAACCAAGCTGGAAAGTTTATTGAAAAGTATGACTCTCAATGTCTTTGGGGAGGAGATTGCTCAGAAACAAGCCTTCAAGGCTTGAGATATTTCTAACTTTTCATCTGTTTCTACATCAGAATTTTAGAGAGGTGTACGAAGAAACTCCAGACACACTTTAGAAGCAGAGAGTCCCAGGGCCTAAAACTCAAGAATTTTATTTTTATTTTATTTTAGGTTGAGATCAGAACTGTATTTTACCTCAAGAACTTAAGATCCTTTCTCAAGTCTTTTAAATTAGACCAATGTACAAGGGAACTGAAACAGAAACAAATTTTAGAGTCACTAGAAGATGCCTTCCTTGATAGTCAATCTCGGATTGCAACTGCTGCTGTAGCTCCTGGGACACAAATCTTCTAGCAACACACATTATTCTGTAAGGGCTCAGGAAGTGACCAATGAAAGCCAGTGCCAAAGCTTGTGTCCAAACTGTGACGACTTCACTGATTCCTCCCAGTCTATACATTGTCCCTTCAGATCTTCCCTAACATTCAGGGGATTTCAGCATACTGTAGAATGCTATATCTATATCTTTGAGCCTTCTCTGTATTGCTTACATAGCTGTATGAGACTTTATATTATTCAGAATAAGTTGATTCAGGAACAATGAGGGTTGAACAATGCTATCTTGAAATGAAATTGCCCAAATCTGCCAAGGGCAATGTATTGAAAATCTGATTTAATATGATTACAATAGACTTAGCAATAATACTAAAAGAAATTACTGTTGGAGATAAAACAGGAAATTAGCACTTTCTATTTCCTGTATTCTCTGGTAGCAATTTCTTATCACTATGGGAAATAGTTTTCAGGAACTTATTCTCCACATATAAATGTGCATTGCCTTGCTTGCATATGTAGGGCTTGGAGAAAGGAAGGAGAAGGGAGAAATGCTATAATTAAGATACAGTCTCAAAAATAAACAAGAATCCATATTACATGTGTATTATATATACATATATATGAACTGATTATACAAAAGAGAAGAATCAGGACAATCAAAATGAAACCCAGTTTTAAAATAATTACCCTCAATGGGTTTGTCATTCATTTCCACCATATTGTTTGAGTCAGGGTCTCAAAAGTTTGATTTTACCTATTTACTAGATGGGCCACTGAGCCCAAGGGAGGTGCCTGTCTCTGTCTCCTACCTTCCAAGAATTGTGGTTTTATGTGGGGTTCTGGGCCTCCAAATTCAGTTACTCATGCTACCAAGTATTTACTCAATTGTATCCCAAGCACCCCCGTACCAAACCAGGTCTAGGTTTGCATGCTTCCGTAACCCCAGCATTGTGAGAGTTTGGGTCAGAAGGACCCCTGGGGCCTGCTGGTTACCAGCCTAACTCCAAGATCAGGTTCGCAAGTACTGAGATTACAGAACTGTGTCACCAAACCAAGGTCAGTAAGAGGCGCTGTCTCAAGGGGACAAATCAGAGTATGCATGGAAGGTGGGACATCTGACATCTTCTTTTGGCCTCTGCACATCTCGCCGAGGCTACTGTGCCAGCAAAACATGCACCACACATGCATACACCGAACCCCACACATACCACATACACAATAATGGAAAAAATGTAAAAAGAGAATTCAAAAATAAGTCGTGGTCTTTGTGTATCAGTACTGTTTTAGAATTATGTGTGTCATTTTGTGGTTCTCACATTCCCATTTTTTTGATTGGTGAACATAATTATAACAATATATAGAAAGTTTAGGCCTCCTGAAAGCAGTCCTCAGTCTTCCACTTCCTTGAAGCCCACACAACCATAGTCATGCCTCTGGCTTCATTGCTGGAATCAATGAGAAGCTTCAAAGTAACACTACGGATCCTCGGCTCCTTCTGCTCTGTGAGGCTCTGGAAGACATAATTACATAATAGGTGATTGACTGTGGCGACTGCTTTCATAATTCAGCTGTCACAAGCTCTAATTTATGTCCCATCAATTACCATCCCAGCTTTTAATTAGCTATGATAAGGCATACAGGAACTTCTCATGAAAAGCTGACCTATTCCATCAGCACCCGCACATCGTCCTAATTTTGACTGTTAAATGAGCCAGTCATTTCTTCCCTAGTCTATAGAATCTTTGTTACATAAACTGTTGACAACTGTATTAAAGCTGAGACATGATTTTAAAGAAAAAAAAACAAAAAAGGACGAAAAATAAATATGTTCAATTATGCTTAATAGTCTACTTTATTTTCTTTTCCATTTTGGGTGTTGGAAGACTATAAGAAGTCTGGTCATTTTCCACATAGCGATCGCTACTGAAAATAAATTTCAGTATGTACACCGACGTCAGGTCCAGTAGGGACAGGCTGGGGCTGCCTGTGCTTCCTAATGCACACTTAGACTCTCTGTTCTTTCTCCATTATCGACTCTAACCATTACCCACTTGCCCTTGGTGATTGAGGGTTTTCAAGAAAATAACGCCAGCGCCCCCGTGACCATCACATTTCAGCGAAGGAGGGCAGCACAAATGACTGGGCTAAAGTGGCTCAGCTCAGATTCTACCACAGGTAATTTCACTTGGTAACGATCCCAGAGTTCTTGTTTCACTCAGCCCAGAAAGGGCCCTGGAGCCTAGAGCTGGCTGGAAACACTTTCCGTCTAGGCCCATAGTCGAAGCCATTGATTCAAAGTGAATGCCAGCTGCACTCTTTATAGAGACAGCTGTGGAATAAGGAACACATGAAGACTATAGTTTGAAGGACGTTTAGGACATAAAGGACAAGATACGAGCAAGATAGTTTAAAAAGAAAAACGCGTACGTTCAAAGGTGAATTTAAGAGGTCTCCTAGGGATGTCTCTTGCTGTCGGTTTTGTGGCTTGCAAAGCTTCTTGTCTTGTAGTCCTTCCCCTCAACAGCTCCGAGGGCTTTGGCTTCCCTGAAGAGACAGACCATGCCCTGGTGAGCTATTGAAGGCCCGATAGCTGGAAAGTTAGCACACCTGAAGGGTAAACGGAGACTTCGAGTCAAGGTCACGGCTCTTCCCATAGCATTTTCCCATTACATAAATATGCAGCATCAAAAGACTTTTGTTATTTTATTTGTTATCCTCATGCAATCGCTAGTAGTAAATTCCTCATTGTATCTTGGCGGCATGAAATTCATTTTCATATAGTATTTCAAAACTGTACTTACTTGTTTCAGTGGGAATTTATTTTTGAAGAATTTTATACCTTTTCTTTTTGATTATTAATAAGAAGAGGTCTTAAATATCATTAACAGTGGAAATTTCACTATATGATAAAAACCCCCACAATGAAATAAACGAAAAGAAAAAAATTAAATTGTGTTTATTGTCCCTTCTTAGAGTGAAATCTTGGTAGCTACTCATCTGTTTGGAGCCTACATATCTAAAGACATTTAAAAGATCATTGTCTTGGCTTAAACGTTATAAATAGGAAGGCAATGATTTCTCCTTTGGACTTTGTTTTGACAGAATCGTAATGACTTGTGCATATATGAAAGTCACCTTCTTTTCCCATCCTTTATTTTTCTTAAGACTCAGAGCAAACACCCTTCCTCTAGAAAGGTGTGTGGCCCACAGCAGCTAGGAAGTTTTATACTTACAGATCCCAGGCTCGTTCTTCCTTCTCTGCTATGGCTTGGTGAGGCTCTGGACGACATAATTATATAGTTCGTGATTGACTATGGCGGCTACTTTAATAATTCAGCTGTCACAAGCTCTAATTTATGTCCCATCATTTACCCATTCCAACTTTTAATTAGTTATGATGAGGCACACAGGAACTATTCGTGAAACTTGAATTATAAAAGAAACATTTAATCCAGTAATTCTAAACTATTCCGGCCCACCCCCAGAATTTATCAGAAAATTGATAGCAACTTGGAAATTAATACTGAAAACCCAACACATCTGTTTCAAACCAAAAGCATTTACAATCACACAACTTTGCCAAGTAGTTCATTTGATTGGATTTCAGGTAAGATTTTTAATGGAAATATATCTTAATGATTGTGTGAGAAATTATTTTAGAGTGGATCTCACACTGCGTCTTTTTGGTTCACCCTTTAGTGCATTAAACACTGCAGAAAGAACTAACTCTGGACCCCATGGATTGTTGGCAAACACACAAACGCACAGCTTCCTTTAATAGGATTCCAGCTGTTGTGTAATTCTTTGAATCAGTCTGATAAGATCATGCCCCACATGTTCCTGATAGCTGTGCGATCACTCACGTGCCTATCGATGCAGGCACACTGCTGTTATATGGCAGAGTAATGACGTCATTGCGGGCATCTGTTCCGTTTTCTTGATCCTAAATTAGTCTGACATTCTTCCCGTAATTCTTTTCCCATACATAGTACAGCCCGCTTTCTGTCAAGAAAGTTGTTTCAGATTTAATTTGAACCTTTTTCTGTGTGGAAGCAAGAGTCTGGAATTTCCTTGTTGTCCTTAGAACTATAGCTCGGTATTTTTGCATCATGAGAAAGCTGAAAAACAGTAGTTAAATTCTTTATAAAAAAAAAACTACTTCCTTAGACAAATGATTTCAGATCGTGACATACAGTAATCTGGAAAAAAAAATGCAATATGGTTGCATAGCTGCCTACTCCAAATTGTTTCTCTAAGGAGCTGACAATAAAACAAAACAGAATACAAGCAATTTTTTAAACCTAAATTCGACACAAAGTACTAGATTTCTGTCCTATTGACAACAATTACTAGGCAATAATGAACAACATTCCCCATGTTTGAGGTAGGCACTGGCTTTGATATCTCTTATTAATGAGCTTGGTGAATATTTGATGAAGAAATAAATGATGAAACTTCATTCTAAAATTGTTTCTGTAGATGCAGATAAAGAATATATTTATATCGAGGGGATTTGGAAGACGGTTCAATTGATAACATGCATGAGGGGCATGCATCTGCTATCCCAACTGGCCAGGCTGGGGGTGCAGTGGGAGGAGGCAGAAACATGAAGGTCCTTGTTGTTCACTGGACCGCCAACCTTGTTGAGTCAAATGAACTCCAGGTTCAATGAGAGAATCTGCCTCAAAAATTAAAATGAGAAGAGAATGAGGAAGACATCTGACATAGACATTTGGGCCCCATTGGTTCGGTGTACCTACACATGAATGTAGGTACCCACCTTCCTTCCCCCATTTCTCTGTCTCTGTTTCTCTGTGTCTCTCACTCTGTTTCTCTGTCTCTGTCTCTGTCTGTCTGTCTGTCTGTCTCTCTCTCTCTCTCTCACACACACACACACACACACACACACACACACACACACTGGATAGAAATGAGAAGGTTTGCATAGTTGGAACATTGGTCGGATTGATTATTCATTGGATGGAAAGAGGGGAGTGATGATAAAATTGAGATAATGTTGTAGATCCTTAGTGTCTAGGGAGGAATGGGTAGGATGATGGAGTCAGAAGCAACCCAATACTCTAGACATTGAGGACAGGATAGTTCTTATTCTAATTTCCTGTGAAATATTCACAGCATTCCTGAAAATAATGTCTCAATAATAGAGTCACAAGTATTAAAGGTATTAAAACCCAATTTACTAGATCCTTTTAAGAGTAAGCTCAACATAGTTATTTCTAAAAGGTATGTTTGCTTAGTAATTATGACATAGATAATGCTGGCAATGTATCTGTTAGAGGCTCAATATAATTACCTGAAACAATTAGACCTCTTAATCGTTAAGAGAACTGTAATTGGGCACATATCACAAGCCAAGCAAGTAAGACTAGCTACTCCCATCTGCTGATGTCTGAGTCAGATGTGTTGCTGACTTTCCGGGGTATGGGGTATTATTCTGTCTTGCACAGCTCATGCACTGATGGAAGCTCTGAGGGATAGTTAGACCTAATTGCATGAGTTTTATAGTGTCTTCATTACTTATTCGTTTGTTTATTATTAGTGTGTCTTTGTTTATGACATGTGTGTGGGGATGAGCATGCCTCAGCACACATATGAAGGTCAGATGACAAGCTTGTGGAGTCAGTTCTCTGCATCCACTTTACATGGCTTCTGAAGACTGAACTCGGGTACCAGCCTATTGTAATAAGTAAACTTGCCGGCTATCTCATTGCCTCTCACAGCAAAGTGAGCTTAAATTGTGTGCACTTATCCCAAGTATTTAAGCGTGAGCTCTGGTAATTTTGGAGATTTCTAAGTCAGAAGAAGGATGCTGCTGCAATTTATAACAGGGGAATTTACTATACTCATGCATTAGCAGTAGTTATTTGTCTCGCTACCTCAACAAAATACTCAACAAAACCCATTCCAAAGAGGGAGTATTTTGGCTCCTGTTTTGGGAGTTCAGGCTGGCAAAGCATTTAAGAGGAGTGTGAACAGCTGGTCACACCCTCTCTTCAGTCAGGCAGCAGAGAGCGGTGATTGCTGGTTCTTAGCCAGCTGTCTACTTTTTATGCTGCTGCGACCCCAGCCCAAGGAATGTTGGGTCTTCCCACCTCAGTTAACCCAACCCTGATAATCCATCACTGACATCAGCCGAGCTTAACTTAACCTAGACAATCATTCACAGGTATTCCCCGGGAGCCTGCTTCCTAGTTGCTGTATCTCATCCAAGTTTGCAGTCAATATCAACCTTCACGCCACAGACAAATACTTTCTGTAACATGTATGTTAGCCCTATCACCATTTTCAGGTTTTCTAGCATATTCATCTTACACTATTTATTTTGTCATTCTCTTGCTGTTGGACTCTCCTACCTTAATCTTAGAAAAATTATGTACCTAGTAATAGAGTGTGGCACACTCATAAAATATAACCTATCGGACCAAAATGATGAAGGTTGATGGCTCTGTCACGTTGGGCAAGTCACTCAAGTCCTCTTGAGTTTCAGTTGTCTCCCAAAGAAAGCACAATTAAAGATATCTACTTCACAGGGTAGTTTTGAACAGGGAAGAGATGAATGAACTGTTTAACAATATGACCTTACATTAGTAGAGCCAAGAATATTGGTTAAAAATACAACATTGAAAATTTGTCTTACTTTTTAACAATTTTATTGATTCTTTGAAAAAGAAGAAATTTGGGACAATTTTGAAATAAAGAAAATGTTCTTTTTTTCCCTCCCTCATCAAGAAAATCTGCCGGACTAGTTATTGAACTTGTTGGTTGGTGTGATGGGAATTTTATGGCTTGAGGGATGAGGTATCCTCAAAGGGAGCTTGGATTGACACATGTTACTGCTTATGATTTTACTAAGCTAAATCTTTATGATGTTTTAAGTCTGGCTTTTATAGTAAAAAATCATGGGCATATGCTTTGATCTTCTTGTAACCTTTAAAAATCTCGTTAAAATGTTGTATGTAATTTCTTAGATCAAAATGATTCAATGAAAGATCGACAAAGTACATTTACAAGTTGATCAGGTCATTGTAAGCAATGTGGAGTGTCCGTGGAGTAGATTTCTTTAAAAACACAGAACCAAAAAAGATGCCTGTCATGACAGCAGCCCTCTGAAATCACAGAACTCAGGACCAGAGAATAGCAAGTTCAAGACTAGCATGGGTTACAAAAAGCGTGCTATTTTAAAATGAAAAAAAGAGCCAAAGAGTGACATGTAACTAGCCAATACATAAGGACACGGGGTGGCATGGTTTCTCAGGACTGAGAAGTAAGTGTTATTTTTAATGTGATTACAGGGAGGAGCAAGGTCACAGGCACCAACTGGAAGCTTCTATTTACAGTGTTCAGATATCATTTCTGGTTCAGCTGTTTTTTGATTAACAATGGCCTTGGGTTTCCAACTACTTCCTCTCAAAAGGCAGATGTGTTGAAACCTGTGTGAAGTCCTGCGCCACCATAACTGAAATATAAAGAAGCTGAAACCCCACCCTACACATACGCCATTGTAGAAACATTCGACATATTACAGAGACCAAGAAGTTTAATCTCTTGAGCTATGTCCGAAGAGGAAAGCGTGGGCCAGATAGTGTCGGGATCTGAGGCTCCTTCTGGTTTGGTAACAGCTTTCAGTGCCACACTGACTTGGTCTTCAAAACGAGTATTTGATTAAGTTATTACTTATTTTCTCGTGTTTCAGTTATAATAACTGTTTACATTTGTTACTTATTTGTGAAGAGGCATTGAGGGTATCATTAAAACAACATTAGCAGCCTACAGAAAGTCAGGAAATTTGGATTTTAATTTGAAGCCCGCTATTATCTAGCTAGACAAAACATCTTACCACCTTTGATGGGTACAATTTCTTTGAAATGTAGTTTTTCTATCTGAAACCTGGATAGATACTTTTTTAATGGGATCATTAAAGGAAGTTTGTGAGAAATAATGATGTGAGCATGAATATATCATAGTTATCTAGTTTCTGTTTTCCTTTTAATCTTATATATAAAAACCAGTTGAGCTGGAGTTCCTATGGAAACCTTTATATATAAGTTTGAAAGGCGGACTGATTGGTTGTCTTTCACATTTGTAAGCCACAAGTATCATTTAGTCAGACAACGCACCTCCTTTGTCCCTGTTGCTGACAGTTGTAGGAACTGAGGTTCCTGGTTACACGGCCATGTGTCCTCATCCCCACCGGTGACGAGCTACCAGTGGCTAGGCATCTGCTTAAGTTCCATGCCTGCTTTTATAAGTGAGGCACTAAAATATCGAGTCTGTATGATTCATAGCCTAGTTCCCAGCTACAGAGCTAATGTTTTAATGTTGCTTTCATCCGGGATCCAAGGGGAATAATTCTTCGTCATCACAAATACCTGATAGCAAATAGTTTACCCATCCATTAGGCATGCGAGCCATCCTTGAAGTCTTTGCCAAGTACCTGAGATGTCAACAGGTTTTATAACTTCCACTAAAGGCAGGCATTCCACTTGGGTCAACAGCATCTCCAGCAGCAATTAATTTGTGTACTTACTGAGTGTCAGTTTAACCATGAATCACCAAACTGAATAAGAAAATCTCATTAGGAACAGATACATGAATATAATTCATGTAATCACTGTATATGAATGTACACATATGTGTTGAAGCTAATACTTGTATTCTGAAGTCTATTCTGTTAGCCATCTAATTGTTGTTTAGCCACTGTTTCCTTATTATTGGATCTCTTTGTCAGAGCAAGTTTTTCCCTCAATTCACTGTGAATTTCTTATAGTCTAATAAAAAATAATCTATACTGAATGTGCCTGGAAGATGGCTCAGAGGGTAAATAAATAAACAGGCCTGAAAAACTGAGTCCAATCCCAGAGACTCATGTGGTGGAAGGAGAGGACCCATTCCTTCAAGCTGTCCTCTAACTATATTTGTTTTTTGGCATGCTATTGCACACACACACACACACACACACACGAATGCACACAAATAAATTAACAATGTGATGAAATTAAAAATACACTTGAATTGTGTATTAATTTCTACTTGCTTTTGTCTCATATGGTGAAGCGGAGAACCTAGAGGATGGAGCTCAGTGCAAGGAGGTTTGCCTAATATGTCCACGGCTCTGGGTTGGATCACCAGTGCCGAATAAAATAAACCACACACAATAAAAATAGTAACAAGGTAAAGTAAACATTTTCCCAACCACACAATTCCAGAATGGGTGTTGGTGAATTAAACTTGAGGGTGAACATTTGGGTCTGTGGGGCTAGAGAGGTGTTCTCAGTAGAGCACTTGCTACTACTGTTCTTGCAGAGGATACAGGTTTGATTCCCAGCACCCCGGTCAGATAGTTCTAGTCCAGGACATCTGAGGACCTCTCCTGGCTTCCTCGGGTTCTGTACTCACATTGCAAACACACACACGCACACACACACACACAAACGCACACACGCACATACACACACGCACATGCACGCACATGCACACACACATACACACACGCATACACACACGCACATGCACACACACGCCCACAC
>JAQHUG010000038.1:6198350-6208536 GCA_028555095.1 Dicrostonyx torquatus | reverse complement strand
TTTATCTTTTCTTTCCTCAATATCTATGTGACAGCCCCAAACCTCCAGCTCTTCTCATGCTTTTCTCAGATGCATCCCTTGTTTTGGGAAGACAATACCCCATGGGGTCCAGGATATCCTTGAACTTACCACATAGCTGCAAATGATCCTAAATGTCTATACCTGCCTATACCTCCAACTTCTAGGATTACTGACGTGTACCATGAACTTTAGCTTATGACATGCTACAAACTCAGGGTCTTGTGCAGATAAATCATGCCCTCTACCAACTGAGATACATACCAGCTCAGCATCATCACCTCTGTGATGAAGATGTCATGCCCATCCTAATTCAAATGTGTCTCCTGCTTTATATTTCTCCCCAAATACTTTCATTTCTGTGATTTTTTTCTTCAGTGGCAGCTAATGCTACATTTTTTATTATCTAGATTCTCTGCTGGAATAAATTTCATAAGCTCAGGGGTTTTTGTTTGTTTGTATGTCCTAGACATACAAATAAAGAGTGTGTCATCCAAAATATCAGCTGAGATGAGCAAAGAAGATGGCTCAGAGGGCAAAATGAGTGTTGTGCAAACACTTTGGACCAGAGTTCGGATTCCCAACACCCGTGTAAATGCTAGGGTGTGGCCACTTGCCCACTTGTGTGTAAACCTGGTATAGAGAGGCAGGACATGGCCAGAGAAAACTGGTTATCCAGTGTAGCCCAACCAGCAAGGTGCAGCTTCCATGAGAGACCCTGGCTCAGTAAATAACCTGGAGAGCTTAGAGGAAGATACTCGATGTCCCTCTCGTCTTTCACTGGCAAACTCACACATGCCCACACACATGTGAACATGCATACGCACACGAATACCTCCACACATACATACACACACTAAAGCATCTGTTAAAGTAGTGAATGGATTCTGAGTATTTGTAAGCTCTTCGAAGTAGTAAGCATATCTAACACTCAGGGGTACTAAAGGAAAGGTAAGGTTAAATGTAGGTTTATCCATTGTGACTTATATGCCTCTGAACACACACATCTGTAGTTTACTATGTTTTTCTTCATTGGTCAGAATTATACAGGTTTAATTTTGATGACCGTGTAGCCTTTTAGGCTACTGTGTTTAGCCTTTAAAGACTTTATAAGCCACACAAACGTCATAATTGTTAGTGAGCTCTTCTGGAGGGCAACCGTAGACAAAAAGATGTTTGTCATCTGGTGTAGCAAATGATGCTATGGAAATGGCTTAGTCCAAATGTGGCACCGTCCCTAAGGTGCGCAGTCATCCATCTCCTATCAGATTTCCTGTTTAAAATAAGGATGATTTTGTAGTTTTTCAGTAGTTTTCTTTTTTAACTTTCATGGGATTCTAAAAAGCTTTTTGTTTTGGAAAGTTAAAAGCCTATATATATAAATATATATTCACTAATTGCAAACAGGCATTCTGTGATCGATTTTAAATGTTGTGAGTGGTCTTGTAGGCAATTGCTTGCAGCCTTCCTCCTCAGGGTTTGCCAGGAGAGAAATCGAAAGGGCGTGCATCTTACCGTTTCCTGCTCAGAGGCTTTCCTGTCAGTAAATTTCAACCCCGGTGCCTTGAGCATTAAAAGCAGACACTTAGAAAATGTGTTCAGGAAACTTACTGTAGAGCTCCGGTCTTCATTTAAATTTCCAAAGATAAAATAATTGCTATACGGGCAACTCTTGCATCATTGTCGAGGCTGTTAATGTTCATCCACAGCAGGCCCATGGAGTTTGGAGTTTGTCAACTTGTACATCAGAGTTGGCAGACAGCAGTCAAGGTGATGAAAACAGAGACTGTGAGCTAACCGAAGGAAGTATGTCATGGCGATTTGGCACAGCCGATTCAGGCAGCTTTTTTATCTCTTGATTTCCTTGGCTCTGGGAAGTGGCATGAGTATCCCAATGGTACTGGCCGTTTATTTTGCTCTACTACCTAGTAAGGCATTCTTGCTTCAGACCTGTGTTTGGCTTAATGTAATCAAGACCAAGATAAACAAATTTGCTAATGAGGTTATATGCAGAAAGCCTGCTGTAAATACGCCTGGCCCGGGTGAATCACATTACTTTTCTCTTAGTAGACAAAACATGCCTTGTCCAAATCCATTTATACTGTCTTAATAAAACTCAAAAGGAACTGGACCCCCGGATCCTTTCAGGAGACTCTAACAGTCTCGGATGCTGGAGGAGAGGAACGCATAAACAGCTGGATTTCTTTTTATTTAGACAGCCGGGTCAGACTCAGACCACCATTTCTGTCTTGATTTTGTAAACTAAGTTCTGCAATCACACTCAGAACTCTGAAGACGAATCTTTCAAAGGCAAGTCCAGCTGGAGCCAGAAAGGACCGAAATAGATCCCAGCTGTTTGGATTGTCTCAACCCAAGAACAACTTAAAGACTGCCCCAGAAGGCACTATTGCTAGTAAATTCCAGTTTGAAGTTGTAGGTAGCTAGAGAGTCAAACCCTTACAGACCACCCCGTGAAGCGGTAGCTTGGAAAGCCTGGTGGGAGGAGCGGATTAACCATTACTTGTGGTTTTAGCTGTCCCCACATCCACCACTTGGAATTTCAAACCAATTTAAGTCTCTTCCTGGCACACTTTGCCAGATGTTCGCATTTCTAAGTAGGCAGAAGCCAGCGACTTTGTGGGAAATCCTTCCATTTTCCACCTTTGAGAAAAAGTGCCTTGTGTATATCATTAGCATCCAGGTTGCAATTGGAGGCACTTGTTACTCTACTCACTGGAATGATAAATACCTGACCAAAGCAGCTTAGGAAGGAAGGAAGGAAGGAAGGGTTTGCTTTGACTTAGTCCTAAGGGGTGTGGTCTGTCATTAGGGGGAAGGTAGGAGGCAGGAGCAACAGGGCTCATCACATTGTTTCTGTAACCAGGAAGCTATGAGTAAAGACTGGCAATCAGTTGAATTTCTTGATTTCTCCCTTCCTGTCTTTTTATTCTACCTGAGACTTAAGCCCATTCACAAGTGCTTGCTAGTTCAGGATTCAGGGTGGGTCCTGTTTGGTCACTCAGACTCCTCGGAAACACTTTGACAGGTGTACCCTGGAGGTTCATCTCCTGAATGTGCCTAACTCCTCTGAAACTGACAATCAAGATTAACTACCCCAAGGGGCATTTTCCCTTTTATTTAGATTTTCCACATTTGATTTTGGTAGCTAGATTGCATTACACTGCGCAAAGCAAGCTCTGTGAACTTATAAAACTATGCAGAGAGAAAATGGTAGATACACACAGCATTGCTTCCTTTCCTGTTGACAATCTTCTCCACCTTGTTAATTAACCTGTAGTATTCTGTCTTTGACACCCACTTCTTTATTAATACAATGAATAATAGTGCAGGTCAGTTTCTGAAAATTAGATTTGATGATTTTATTCTCTGGGTCCAAAGTCTTCTATGTTTTAATTCTGTTAAAGCATCATCTCCCAACTCAGTGATTTTTATCCACTTAAATATATTACAACTTTACATGGTTTTAATGTGTTCTCTTCTCATGTTCACATATTCATAAATTATATATTCGAACCGAGTTTTCATTTGAAAGCCTAGCCAAAGGCAACTCATTTCAAATATAAATAGTCTCTAAAGAAGATATGGATTAATTTCCCTTAGTATATGTGCCATACATTTGATCAGGACATTCTTATCCATGTAGACTTTAACAAATCTGTCTGATAAAATGACTTGGTATGAAAATGGATGCTGTTTATGATTGGGTAGAAGTTTGGCGCCCAAATTCATTTTTGCCACCTAATATTATGTCAAATTCCTGTTAAACAATTCTCCCAAGCTATAGATTTTGAAGGAGAAAGCTAGGCTCATGCAGTTCACTATTCTCTTTTAAAACAAGACTGTGAGGAGTTAATTGGTACGGAATGTTTTCCCAACCTTAAACAAGTAGTAAGGTGGATGACATTTTCTATTTATAGCAGACGGAGACCAGATGAGATTTCTCTCTGTTGTAACTTTCTGAGTCGAGCATCTGAAGCCGCTGATGAACAGATAAGCTCCGTCTCTTTAAATACGGTGCTTAATATTTATGCTGACTCTTATTTGAAAAGTTAGTCAGGACGTCTAAATAAAACATTCCAGATACAATCTTCCATCAGTGACACCGTAATCTTAATTTCCTCAAGAATAAACTTAAATGCCATGCCAGTTCAAAGTCAAGTATTTTCAGAGGATAGCTAATAAGTTTATAGGTTTCCCCAAACACCTGATACTTCCATCTAAAATATTAAAATAAAAAGTCTCTGTCCACAATGCACAGTCTTCCCAGCAGGGTGAGGAGACAAGGCATTATTTAAAATATAAAACCTTTTGGATTTCAAAGTAAAAATAGACATCCTGCTTCTGAGGGCAGGGGAAGTTCTCCAAAGTTCTATCTTCTCTTCCCAGAAATGCTGAAAGCAGCTAACCACTACCAGGATTAAAAGGGAGCGAAGGAGTGTATAGTTTCTGACATGTTGAGTTTATAGTTTCTGTACTGGTCAAGGGCACTTTTCCAACCCAAAAGAAGTGATGACTTTCACTGGGAGAATTCTTCCGGTCAACAGCCGCACAGGTAACGCAGGGAAAGCCTGTATGGGTAACTAGTGAGTCATTAAATTCTGTGGGGAAAACCGCCTGGGCAAGGATATCTTAGAAGACAAGAGAAGTTGTACCATGAAGAAAGAGTGTTAAATGATCACAAGGTGCGACAGAAGAAAACCCAGGGCTTTGGTGACAGTAGGTGGTAGGGTGTGGGTGGGGTTTGGCAAGGGGTGGAGCCACACTGAAACATATGGGTGGTGGCTCAGAAGACATAAGAGGGTGGAGCTAGTGGTGGCAACTTCTTCTTCTTCTTTTTTTTTAGGGTCAAACTTAAAATATGTAGCCTTAAAGGAAATTTTCTGAGTTTTTGTTTGCCTTCCTGTCTTTAGGCTAGAAGATCCTTGAGAATATTTCATAAACAGAGGAAAAAATAGAATAGAATAGAGTTTAGTTCTAGACAGAAGAGATGACAAGAGTTGGAGGCGTGTGGACACCTGCAGATACCTATCATACTCCGGTTGCCCCTACTCTCCTCCACTTCCTCCTGGTTTAATAGCACGGGTGAAAAGGTTGTGTGGCTCCTGTGTGTGTTACACGGTTTTCTTTCTTCTCCTCTACTTTTCCACTCTCATTCTTCATGGCATCTTTTCATTTTCCAGAATGGCTGCTCACCGTCTGGATATAAGTGCTCACCAAGGCTTTGGGAAACTCAGAAGGAAGAGATTGTCGTCTTGGTTTGTTCATAAATCCCAAGCTCCTAGCATGTATAGTGGCATTCAACAAATACCTGTTACATTGAAATGAAATATTGAGCTTACTCTTGGCTGACTTCATGCATGGCCTCACACCTTCTAGACAGTCACTGTACCACCAGACTCTATTCCTAGCCTACCAAATATCTTACTTTTTACACAAAATAGAAATAATTGAACTGCAAAGAAGAGTGAGCAGAGAGAGACTCCAAATATACTGAAAGTTACTTACCCATGACCGAGATCAATAGACTTTTGTGGGAAGTCACAGTTTCATTTAAAGAATGCCATGACTTATTTACAGTATGTAGTATTTTATATTTAAGTAGCTGCCATTATTAAACATTAGATTTAACACAAAATGATAGGTTCAACTTGGAAAGCTTGATGGGGTTTTCTTGTGAAACACTTGACTCATGAAGTATCCCTGTATTTGAGTTGAGGCCCTCCCCAGCACCTCCCAGGCAAAATTTCACTTAGAGAAAGCAGAGGTTTTTCATTGCAATGTTCCCACCACTTGCTCTTGCATTCTCAGATCTGAGTGGACGGCTGCTTTCTGTGTTCTCGCTTCTACATTCTATACTGTAGCTAGTTCACCCACTTAGGAAACTTGCTTGGCCACATTAGAAGTTCTCAGAAGTCACGGTGCTGATGGTACTCAGCTTATTAGGTAGTTGTGTCTCTGTGCAGGTACAGAGGAGAATACATAGCGTCTTCCCCTCACTCTTCCCAAGGTCCACAGCTGGCGCTCCTGTAACAAAGGGAGGGGGGGCAACAAGAGGAATTCAGAATAAACTCATTTAGCGAAAGCAACCCTGTGAGCAAGCAGGCCTAAGGAAAGAGGAACCATAGGCCTGGGGAAAGGTGACTTTAATGTGAAGTCTGTGGGGACAAAAAAAGACAATTGTGTGTGTGACATAATTGTAATAAACCGACAAGAACTCACCAGTCCATATTTGTTCAGACTCCATTGGTCTCCGGGTCCGGGGCAGGAACCTCTGGGGATGAGAATCTCAGGACTACTTCTGGGTAAACTGACTTATCTTTGCAATTAAACATGTGACTTTATACAAGCTCTTATTTTTCTGTTTTTGATGATGTCATCCCTCTTCCTTAATAGGTCAAGGAACATCCAGCATTCTATTGCAATCCTTTCTACTTGGCTCCCCTGTCTCTAGATGAAAACACGGTCCGTTCCTTTGTCATCTCCCGACAGAGAGTGGATGCTGTAGGCCTCCTCCTTGAAACCTGGCCTTGGTTTTCCACGTATGTGAACATTTCTTAACACACAGTTCCTTCCCTCAGAATCGTATGCGCACAGGTTATTCTGGAATTTCAGTGTCTCAACTGTCAGTCTCTCGGGTTCTCTAACAAGCCCATGAAATGCTTGCACAAAAGAGATTGAGGAAGACAAGATATTGCTAGATTTTTGAACACCATCCAAGCAAGAGCAAAGGTGCCAATTCAGTACATCGAATAAACAGACATTTCTTAAATACCTCTCATTTCTCAGAAGAAAATACTTTTAATGTATTTTAATGCACTGTATTTTAACTGGTGAACTTCTGGTGTTGACTGGAGACATAAGGAGTGGTTTTTCTGAAAGAGCCTTTGTAATAGAATCATCCAAACCCTAACTATCCTTGGAGTACAGTTAAGCAGGCACCCCTTGGGAAGCCTCATTTCTGAAAAGGTCCATTTATTATGTAACATTCCGTGCTCAGACATTAAGCATAGAAACATAATGGCACGAATCCCACATACAGAGGACAAGTGACTTAAGTGACTACCACACATATTGGTTCGCAGTGTGTTGACGTGGGTATAAAAAGTTGCTGTGTTACTAGGACTTTGAAGGACGGGCTTTACTCTTTTTCTTGGAAATAGGGAGGCCTAAAAAGGTTATTACTGCTTGTGTGCCTCCCACTTGAAACATATTTGGTCACAGGAACAAGGACAGCCTTGCTGGGGCTTGAGCTGCATTCCCGGATCACAGTGTGTTGAGAGGCACTGTAGCATTCTCCAAAATAACCACCCGAAACCCAGCTTATGCTCCTGTCTCCTTTTTCCTCTTCGTGTTCTGTGACTAAATCACTGTGCAGTAATGCAAGGGAGCAGTGCAGACGTTACTGACCAAATCATAGCTCAGATTGAGGTTTGGTATCAAGTGCTCCTAAGCAAATTCCTAAAGCCCTTGAGCCGTCTTCCATTTCAAGGTCACGTCTCCGTCCCACCTAATCAAACCAGAGCTCCCTTCATCCTTTCTCCTCTCAGACACAGCTCTATTTCTACTTGTTCCTCCCCTTCTCTGCTCTCAGGAAAAGTGTGCTTTTTCTTAACACCCATAATATTGCTTAATATTGGATTACCATACGCGCTATTCTAACACTCTCTTTTAATACCAGATACTAGTTGATAGCGGGGTCCCCAGAGTTCCAGCAAGCAGGGGATTAAAAAAGACCGACTCCCCTGAGAGCAATCTAACAGCAAACGTGGGTCTTTGCTTTTGAAAGCTTTGCACTGTATCAGATAACAGGAACACAATCCTTTCCATTGTAGAATCTGCACGCATGGAAACGCCAACTGATTTCAAACACCGTGCATGCATTGGGGACATAAACTATTTCTTAGAGTATTCTTGAAGAATGGAAACAGAAAGCAGATTCTTTCATTCTCATTTGAAGAAACCTTCGGAGTTTTTTTCAAATATGATGGATGTAGCTTCTTACAGCAGCATGTGGTATGTAACAAAAAGGTACAAGCTGTTTTGTCCCAACACACACCATTGGGACACTGCCATTTGCATAGAAAGTATTAACTTAAAAATAAAGATCTAAAAATATCAGAGAGCACAATAATCTCCCAAAAATAACTTTGTGGGCGAAAAGTATGATTCCAGTAATCAGTTTATAAACATATGTACTCTGTCTCCCCATGATCCATTGGTGACCATGTTTTCTAGGAGAAAAAAAATTAAGAATTAGGAACATTTGCAATTTTGTAACAATCTTGGAGAGGAAATAGTTCAAGAGATGTTGGAATTCCTGAGACATTACCCTACTTATGGGGAAATATTTCTTAGTATTTTAAATTAGTACTATCCTAGAAAATGCCTGTTTTTTTTTTTCCCCTAAGTAAGAAGTGATAGTCAGAGAGCATGAGGCCATCGGCTATGATGGAAGGCAGTGTGAAGTGTTAAGATCCTGAACCATTTGGGTCTTTCAAGGACTTTCTGGATACCTAGTCTAACACTGTTGTTATCTGACCCTTTCTTCTGGGGTCTCAGAAAGGAATTGGTACTCTTCAGGAAAGAAAAGTTACCAAAAGGTTTATTAATCATGATATAGAGCAGAAGGAATGGATACAATCCCAAGAAATAACGTGTGACTAGAATGGATTCTGGCCCTAAGGCCATGGATGCTGCCATGACTGAGAAAATGAATTAGAATTCAGGAACTGTGGGTTCTAGTATTCATCATGATGTTCACTTACTGAGGGGTCTTGAACAGTTAATTCATTTATTCTTCTACAGCCACAATGTCTCTAACTGTGAAATGGACTGAGTAGCTATAGCCCTCAGAGTTCACAGGGTTATACTATACACGAATTGATAATATAGTTTTGCTTTGACAAATTTTTAAAAAACTCTATAGTTAGATAAAAGAAAGAGGGGAACCTGATTTAAGTTGGATAATACCATAAATGACAATGTAAAATAATAGTTTTAAGAGTTAGACATGTAGCTCAGTTAACTGGTAGAACGCTTGTCAAGCATGTATGCAGGTCAGGGTTCAGTCTCAAGCATGGCATAGACCAGGCATGGTGGCATATGCCTGTATTATCAATACTAGGGGGAGAGGCAAGAGGATTAGAAGTTCAAGGTCAGCCTCAGCTATATACCTGGCACACAGGAGACGCTGTCTCAAAAAATAAAGTAAATGAAATAAAAATAAAAATTCCAAGTTAACCTTTATTCTTCCATGAAAATTGGCTGCCTGTGGGTAGATTGAGGTAAGCCTGTCTATAGGCTAAGTCTCACTCTTACATCAAGTGGGTTATGGATTGTTTTGTAAAGATTTGTGTTGGAGAAGGCCGCTTGTTGGTTCCTGGCCACCCAGCTAGCTTACACCCAAGATAATCATACAGAAACTGTATTAATTAAATCACTGCTTGGCCCATTAGCTCTAGCTTCTTGTCAGCTAACTCTTATATTAACTTAACCCATTTCTATTAATCTGTATATTGCCACATGGCTGTGACTTACCAGGTAAAGTTCCCAGTGTCTATCTCTAGTGGCTCCATGGCTTCTCTCTAACTCCGCCTTCCTTCTCCCATGATTTAGGCCAATCCAGTTCCTTTATTCATTAACCAAAAAAAAAAAGCAACACATAGACAGAAGAACCCGACACCAGATTTGCTTACTTTTATGCATATGAGTGTTTTGCGTTCATGTACGCATGTTCCGTGTGTGTGCAGTGCCCATGGAGGTCAGATGACAGTGTCAAATCCCCTAACACTGAAGTCACAGATGTTTGTGATCTGTAAGAACAAGCACTGACCTGTGGTGGGAGCTCTGTCCCTGTAGCCAATGACATTTGGAGAGGCTGGAGAGGTGGATCAGCAGTTAAGAGCACTGACTGCTCTTCCAGAGGTCCTGAGTTCAATTCCCAGGAACCACAAGATGACTTACAAACCATCTAGAATGAGATTGTTCTCGCCAAACCTCTGTGGAATTTACACGATACTGAGTTATCTCCCCGGCCCCTGGTCGTGGCTGTTACTGCAAGGATTTCTTCTTCTTCTTCTTCTTCTTCTTCTTCTTCTTCTTCTTCTTCTTCTTCTTCTTCTTCTTCTTCTTCTTCTTCTTCTTCTTC
>JAQHUG010000038.1:6135745-6156214 GCA_028555095.1 Dicrostonyx torquatus | reverse complement strand
TCCTTCCTTCCTTCCTCCTTCCTTCCTTCCTTTTTTCCTTCTTCCTTCCTTCCTTCCTTCTTCCTTCCTCCTTCCTTCCTTCCTTTTTTCCTTCTTCCTTCCTTCCTTTCTTCTTTTATTTTGTGCTTCCTACCTAGCTCAGATCCATTTACCTCTTCCACCTTGAAAATAGCCCTCTGCCTTTCATTCTAAGTGATGTTTTTAATACACTTGCATCTGCCCCGCACACTTCAAATCTAGTTTGCATACATCTCTCTGTTCTAAGGTTTCTCAGAAAATCAGGCAGACCAAAGTGAAACACATTTGAGGCTAGTAGTTTTGCAATGTGTTTGTCACTTGTGAGAGGTAATACTGGTCACTGTATACTCAATAATACAAGGACAGTATGTGGTGGGCCAGCGGCAACCAAGTAAGTTGTGGTAATTAGTTTTGGAAATTTCATTTTATTTTCTCATTTTTAAAATTTATTTATTTATTTTATTTATTTATTTATTTTGGTTTTTCGAGACAGGGTTTCTCTGTAGCTTTGGAACCTGTCCTGGAACTAGCTCTTGTAGACGAGGCTGGCCTTGAACTCACAGAGATCCGCCTGCCTCTGCCTCCCAAGTGCTGGGATTAAAAGCGTGTGCCACCACTGCCCGATAATTTTCTCATTTTTTAAAGGAAAGTTTATTTAACTTATTTTATGTGTATGTGTATGCACCTCTGTATGTATACCACTTGCCTGTCCTGTGCTTGCAGAAGCCAGAGGGTAGTATCAGAGCCTCAGGGACAGAAGTTACACTTGATTGTGGGCAACCCATGTGGAAACTTAATGACTGAGCCATCTTTCTAGAATTTATGGTTCTGAAAGTAAATGACCACACAAACTTCTTCCAACATCCTCACTGGTCCTCCCTAGTTCCTCATATAAAGAATCACACTCACTTATACAACTCTTTAAAGGAAGCAGCATAGCTTTGGGTCCATAACAGGTTGATGGGGTTGAGGGCACATACAAGAGTCAAGGACTCTTACAGATCACCTCTGATTTGGAAAAAAAAAAAAAATCCTTGTATTTAAGTGCCTAGCAGACATTTAGAATTAGGTTTAGAATTAGCTTACATTCTTTGGATGTCACGGGTGGTGTCCTCACACAAAGCAAAGGAAACCGTTCCTCTCACCTGTGAATGTCAAGAGCAGCTTGTGTTGGGGATAAGATTTCATTGATTGTTAACCACATAGAGCACTAAAGCTTTGGGAATAAATGTCAGCAAAATGGGATAACTCATAGAAACGGTGACTAGACTGCTGCCAGCTGCCTTGGAGACAGACTTCCCTAGATACCAAACCTTGGTTCTTCCTCTTCTTAGATACATGACTTCATACAAATTATTTTACACTTTGTCACACCTGCTGGTTCTAGATGAGAACTCTTCTCGCGGAGCAGATGCAGGGGATAGGAAGGATGAGAAAGCAGGATTGCTAAGACAAAGGCCCTGACGGAATGAAAGTTGCTCAGAGTCACCCTTCCCGCTTCTCTCAGTCCTGAGCGGTAGATGGTACCTGCTTACTGTGTCTTAATGAATGAACAGATACATGTTATCAACGCAACACAAGACAGGCATCAGTATCACCCACCAGGCATGGAAATCTTGTGAACTCCACAAATCAAGACCAAAGTAAACCCAGAAAAGAGACCTAAAGAACAAAACCAGCGAACAGGATATGTGCTATGGTGGGCTCCTGTTTGCTGTTTTCAGATGTTTTATTTGATTTTTAATTATGTGTGTGTCTGATGGGTAGTGTCTGCACATGAGTGGAAGTGTCCTCAGAGGCCAGAAGCAGGTCCAGTTGGAGATTTCGTAAGGAGAGTTCTAGTTCTGAGTGGTGAACACCTGTGGTAGTGTGAAAGTGATTGGCAGGAACCCTTGCAGACTTTTCCATGGGCCATCTCCTCCCCAAGTCATTCAGACAGAACACCATACATGCATTTTGTTCTAGATCTAGATCTAGATAGAAATTGTTTTACAGACCCCAACTGGCTCAAAGCGGCCACAATTTTGTTTTCAGTACCTATGAAGATGAGGGCTGTCCTGAGAACGTGGATCGAGATAAGCATGATGACCGTATGACTATGGTAATATTACTGGATGGTGGGGGTACAGGACGAGTCTGGGCATGGTAGTGAGCGTGTGCCAGACAGCAACATCGAAACAAACACACCAGGGCTGAGGGTGTGGTTGAGAAAGACGACGGGAAAGATCACGGAAGAAAGGGGAAGTGAAGAAGCTGTCATGAAGGAGCTGTTTCTTTTTCGGTCCCTGGAGCATTGAATGACAAGTTAGGAAGTGCCTGAGGAGAAAGGGATCTAGAAGCCCTTGCAGCAGATAAGAATGGATCTGAAACAGAAAAGCAGTCTACGTTGGCGTCAAAAGGCTTATCATTACAAGGACTCCTCTGGTGTTTACAGGAGCAGGCTCCCCCATCCTTCCCCTCCCCCTCAACAAAAGTGCTTGTCCTAGTAGAACCACTATGTCACTGATCAATCCTTTCTCTACCTTTATGACCCCCTGATCTACCTACTGACCTTCCTGGGTATCTCCAGTGTCTCCTCCATATCTGAGACCCCCTGGGATGACAGAACTCTGAGACCTTTTACTGTAGCTTCTTCCTCTGAAGCTACTCCCAGACCTACCTCACTGGTCTTGCCTTCCCATTTAACTCCATCTGTGCCTCCTCCTACTCCTCCCTTGGCACCCCACGAAAGCTACACCCCCTTAGATTTTCAGTTATCTTTTCACCTTGTCCTGGGAAGATGAACTCACTTCTGGTGGCTTCACTTAGACCCCTGGACCTGCCACTCTTGATTCTCTTCCTTTAGTTACCTGGCTGAGCTCAGGGGTATACATTCTCCCAAGCAATTGACTCGGTGTCCCAAGGCAGATGGTCCAAGTGCAGCCACTACGGAGGGAAAGCCACAGCGACCATCAGTACCAAACCATACATCACTAAACCCATGGTGGAGATAAATTAGCTGCTGCCACCACATAGAAAGTGGGGCTAGAGAATAAAAGACCCACTGCTACCCCCGAGGAAAACATGTAGCTCTGCTGTGCCCCGGGCTCGATTGGCCCTGCCGTGTATCTACTAAGGATGCTGCATTTGATGCTTTCATGAGAAAGATTCCAGAACAGCCTTCCGTAAAGCAGGGGGTTCATGGACGCAAAAATGGCTTTCTGTTGAGCTTAGATGAAAGAGTTATTCCCCTGTCAGGGTACTTTTAAATTTCAGGGCAAAGCACAGCTCTCTTTGGAACATATGACACAGACAAGATATTTTGTTCTGAAGAGCATGTCATCACAGGTGTGAACGTCAAGTCCCTCCTGTGCCTCCTCTCATCCTGCTCCCCTGCCCTCTGTCCCCCGCCCAATGGGATTTTAGAAAGATGTGATCAGGGCTTTTCATTGCTCTGGTCTTATTTTATGTATGGTAAGCACCAAGTAGAGGTTTCTGAAGAACCAGTTCATTTCACCTTAACCTTTGTGGTGAAGTGACTTTTAATATTTTCTTGTAAACATTTATCTGATTTCTCTTACAGTGAAATGGGTCACAAGGTCATTTCCAATAAAGTAGAATGTGCTGGAGAAATGTTGAATTACTTGATTAAAACTATTTTCCATTCACCTAAACTTTGGGTGTTTTGTGGGGAAAAAGAAGTTCTCTATTAAAATAAAAAAGAGAAAATAGTGTAATGCAGGAATGCTGAAAAAGAAATAAATTTGATCCTCAACTATTTGAGATTAAAAACATGTTCATTTAAGACATAGAGAGCTTTCCAATTTCAGAAAAATCAATTAAAATGTCCCCAAGTAGGATGTAAATATGCATGTCTAGGATTTGCACGTTAAATGTTTAGAGTGCTTGCACAGAATTTACGATTGGAATGCATCATTGCCACCTGATGAAAAGTATTCATTTTCCTTGTTGCCTAAAATCTGCACTAACTGATAGAGAAGTGGCCACTCTGACATTCTGCTTTCCACGTTGTCTTTTCCAATGACACTCTACCCCTCCATGGTTCCGGTCCACTCCACAAAGATGTAGTGGGAGAACAGGTCTCTGGGTACCACAGTTATCCAGACCAAAGTGATGGTATCAACCTCTGAACTCTGTGGGTTTGGACAAGTATTCTTCTCTGAGACTTGGCTTTCCTTGGGTGTAACCGTTCTACACTGCTAGATTATTATTAAAATAAAAATAACATTTGTTAATAATTTACATGGGAGCCGCAAGTGGAAAACAGGCAATCATTTAATTTTCTCATTATTTATTACTTTAGCCAACACATCTTCTGCTTTTTCTCTCTTCTTGGAAGCACCTGGAATGAAAATATTACCTTTGTATGTGGCATTCTGAATCTATGTATAAATTGCAGGGAGGGATGGTTCACCTATAAAACTTGAGATTTCTAGAGAAAAGTCTCTCGTTTCCTAACTATATGTAAGCAATGCTTTTAGCCAGACCTTTGCATCCAGTGATATGACGATCATGGATCATTTCCTTTATAGGACAAGGGCATGCTCGGAATGCAATCAGGTCAGTTCTTCATCTGGTTTGCCCCCAGTTTCTTCCTTATTTCCCCAATCTTTCCACAATCCATAAGAGACATTAAACCGAATACTAAATGCCTCAGGGTAATTTCCATCAAATATGATTTATTTAGCAATCATGGGTAGTAGGAAATACAGAGAGTTACAGCAGAATAAAAACACAAGAATCGTAGGCGGTCATGTGAAAAATGCGAAGTTCTGGGTAAATGAAGAGGCTGATGAACTTGCGAGGGAAGAGTCGGTAGCTGTGACTGATAGCGGAAAGCAGATCCAGCAGCCTACGGAGGGAGACAGTCCTGCCTCACAGTGTGGGCTCCCACACCACTCTCTGCAGAGGGACAGCACATGGGACCTTCAGTCTGACTCCTGCTTATTAGCTTCCAGGAGACGTGGTCCTCCAGAGAGGATGAGGAAGGAAGGAGAGCGGAAGGCCCAAGGCGGAATAGGAAACAGGGTAGGGAGAGTGGAGAGAGGAAGACAGGAAAGTGGGGAGAAGAGCAAGCGTGCCGGGCAGTGTGAGGGCTCTGAAGAAGTGTGTCTTCACCAAGTCCCCCTGCAAGTCAGTCACAGTGCTCCGTGAGTCACTCTGACAATGCGGGTAGCACACATACACTGACCAATGGGCATATTCCTCCATGTATATTAACCAAGCGCGGAGATGAGAGGAACAAAGTGGATGTGTTCTCTATGCCACCAGGGGAGCAGGGTTACAATTTATTCTTCCCTCCCGAGATTCTAGCTTTGCTTAAAGACAACTGGCTCAATTAGGAACGAGAGTAATTAGATTTCTTAGACTCTCAGATTCTACTGTAAAAGCAGAATAATTTCTAGATGGCAAATACATCGATTTTTTTTTAAAAAAAGAAGACATTAAGAGCAATAGTTACAGTTTCTCCATAAATAGAAATAAGTCCATTTTAAAGGACAAAGGCTACCATGATGCACATATGTTCTATAAATCTTCTCAACACATTATTATAGATCAATTTTTACTGCTGACATTTAAAATATCCATTACATTATAACGTCTATGATACAGTTCGATTATTTAGCTGTGCTCGGCACAAGATTTGGACAGTGCTAACACTAAGAGTCTAATTCACAGAACATTCAAAAGCGTTTTTACACAGTCTACACAAATGTATCTTAAGTTACAATAATGCATACCAAATATGCATAGAGAATATGGCTTACACATTAAAATAGATCTAGGTTGTGAGTTATAAAGACCCTCACGACTTAGGCTTAGAAGCTTCTGGTCAGGTCCTTCTCTGAAATATTGCTTAGCCTCGTGGAAACTGGGGGAATGCCGGTGCAAGAAGCAACTCATTAGGACGGGCAAACCCTTCGGCACGCCATTTAACTGACAGTTACTCTCAATTCTTTCCATCCAATTTCCACCGGTCATGAAGCTCACAATCCAGGAAAGGTATGGACAGTGAGAAACTACAGCATCCTATCAGGCTTGACCATTCTTGTCAGCTGAAAACAAGTGAAGGCCGTGAGGGCCAGGAAAGGCTTCACTCATGCTCAGGCGAAACATGGCCAAGAAGCAGAGCCACGGAGGGCTGCTCTTCATTTCTGCTCAGCAAAATTAAAAAGTCACATCAAATAATGTAAGCTATATGGAAAAGCACGAGTATCCATTTCATACACACCTCTGAGCATGAGTACACACACCTACAGCACACACGCACGCGCGCGCACACACACACAACTCCACACACGCACAAACTCTCTCTCTCTCTCTCTCCTCTTATCCATTGGCCTGTAATGTATTTTTATATTCTATTGGGATCAAATCCCAGAAGGGAGACGCTGTTTTCCCTTCAAGTGCCTGTCTCCTGCCATGACTGACGCTCCTTGTTACTGCGGACCTAGAGCAAAGCTGTGACCCGCAATGGGACCACATGCATGGGGTGCACATTTAAAACCACAGGGATGGTAACAAGATGATCTTCAGTCTTCAGGGGAAGGCGGCACTGTCGCTTCCCAGCTGGAGATACAGTGCGGTGTACATCCAGTCACTGTGTCATGGAAGCTGTCATGGTCAGTTGCTGCTGGGACTTCACAAACAACCGAGCAACCTCGATTCTCCTGTCCCCATGCCTTTAAAAGAAGACAGTCTTACCACACCAGCCTTGCAAGGAAAGCCCATTTTCCATCATTTTGGGGTGGTTTTGACTTGGTTCTCTGTTTAAACTGTAGCAGCACGCTGAGGGACACAGAAGTACGTTGGGAAACGGCTCGCCTTCCGCACAAGCTGAAAGTGATAAACATTTGAAACCGTTCGACTTTCAGTCTTAAAAGGTTTCTTCTCTGGCTTGATCAAAGATGACCGAATTATGGATGGAAAATAGTGGCAGAAACAGTGGCCAGAATCCTAGTCACAATTCACGGGCACTTCTTTGCCCAGTTATTAGACTGAAACTTATGCTCTTATTCCTTACAGAGGAGTCCACTAAAATGGCTTGAGCCAATGTATGTTCAAAGAAGAGACTATAATATTTTAGAAAGTCAAGGACTTTTCATGGTTTTCTTTTGTGTGTGCTGCTTTCGTTTCCCTGAAATAAAAAAAATCAAATGAATATGAGATCAGAGAAGGGATGGGAAGGCAGGCGGGGTAGATGTTGGTTAGAAGATACGAAATCTCAGATCACAGAAATAAACTCAGGAAATATAGTTACAAGTTACAGCAGATAATAATGTACTACATCCTTGAAAAATGCTGAGGGTAGCCCAGCCACCAAAACCCAACAAGTATAGGAGGGTTATACATTTAATATTTGTTAATGGAATCATTCCATGAAGACTATAGACTTTAAAACAAGTTATATGCAATATATACACATTTGGGGAACTAAGAACCAATCAGGAGAGAATAGAGAGTCTCATTTAATCCATGTAGGTGTCAGCAACTGAGTGGCAGCTTCACATAGGACTTATATACGCTATCAGAAATAAGAGATTTAGCATTTTGAATAGTAGTTGGCTTATCCAAATTATAGTTCCTCCCTAGATCTGTGTATGGCTGTGTTCTGCAGTGGGTCTTTTCATACACCGAGCAGTCTTTTCAGGGAACACACTGTTGGCTTGCGTTTTCTACGTGTGTTTTGGGAAAATGTTTGTAAATATTGCTGACCTGTACCATAAACGTTTATAAAATGCTGACCCAAAGGTTTTCAGTCTTTTCTGTGTGCACATGGTGATCTATAATAAACACTAGGTTGCAAGTATCTTACAGGAAAAAAAGTCTTGCTTTTTTATAGGAAAAATTATGCTTTATTTGTTTTTCATGATAGCTACATCCCAACGGAACTTTTTGTTACTTAAAACATCTATAATAGTCTACTGTGTTTGTTTTCTCGAAAATATAATTTAAAGGTTCTCTCAGGTATCAGCAGGACCCCATAATTTATCTTTCTAAAATAATACTTTTATTTTATTAATTCTTTGAGTGCAATGTTTTCAGACCATATTCACCTTAAGTGGCCAGGATCTCTGAAGGTAAAAGATGTGCACTCCATGTGGAAAGTGTGGAGAGTCATTATCCACACTATCAATGCTACTATCAATGTTAAATAGAGAAATGCTGGAGAACCACTTGGCGATTTGATTTAATTCCAATCTTCACGTATAAAACAGGAATCACAACCATCATGGGATGCTTGACATGGCACATAAGATTTTCACCAGTGAGAGTCTTTGCACAAATATTGAAGAATTTATTTAAAAGCTAAATCACATTTTAACTCTTTCAAACCAGCGTCAGAAGAGGCGATGACAACATCTCAAGGGTGGGGCATGTCATCTTCAGCATTTTCCCTAGGTTTAGTTACTACACCGACACCAATACTCCTTATAACACTTGGGATTTGTTTCATATGCATTTTCTTGTAAACTTTAAGGCATCTGCATTATATATACCACTCTTTCTAGTTTCCTGCTTATTATGTGTCCTCTCAAGGCAATAATTCCTTTTTAATGGTCATTAATATTAGTATATCGTCTCATTAAAGCTGCATATTTCTACTGCATCATTCCTAGATGCTGGCAGACTGAAAGCAAGTCCTACAGGCCACTTCTATAAACAAGTACCGTCCCTGTTCATACTTTTTTTTTTTTTTTTACCAAACATGATACTTGTGTTTACCACCAGGAACATAGTCACATTTCTTGTATAAAATAAAAATAGAAATCAGCATATAAATTGTTCCCACATGTCATATAAAAAGTAAATCTATATCTTCTCCCACTGTAGGGATTTCTTTACTGGAATCTTCTTCATAAACCCTACAAAATATTGCTTATTATCCTTAAAGTATTAAGACCCTAATCTCAGTAAATAAAAATTGTGTTGATGATTTTTAAAATCTTAGTTGATAAAACGTATCTCTAAAAACCCAGAAGAATATTTAAATGAGGTCCTGTGTCTCTAATGGTGTTAGAAATTAGGTTTTCTTTGTCTACAAAGTAAGATTACCTGTTATGTTTAAAACAACTGAACTCCTAAAGTTTGTCCAGACTTATGGATGGGTGTCAGCACGGTTTTCTTCAGCATTTCCTAAGTCTTCCGAGTTCTTATGAAGATCAAGTTCACCTAAAACATCAAACAAACGGGTAAGACAGAATTATCCTCTGGGGGAAAAGAGTTTACATGCCAGCTGATAACACTTTGTCAAGTGTTAAAGACTGGACTTCACAATGCATTTTTAGTGCATTTCTCCAAAGATGGTGTTTATTCTTTTCAGCTTGTAGGCTGGCAGAGTAAAACAACATGACTTCCGATGGTTATTTAACCTTTGAAGTTGCAGCGTAGTCTGGGAACACAAAAATGAAATCCATGAGAGAAGCATTTATTAAATCATGCACAGAACTGCATTATTTTCATGGGTAGTTCTTCTACTGAAACTAAGTTTAAATGAACCTTAATGAGCAACGTCTTTTTTTTTTTTGGTTTCTCGAGACAGGGTTTCTCTATGGCTTTGCAGCCTGCCCTAGAACTAGCTCTTGTAGACCAGGCTGACTTCGAACTCACAAAGATCTGCCTGCCTCTGCCTCCCAAGTGCTGGGATTAAAGGCGTGCACCACCACCACCGCCCAGCTATGAGCAACGTCTTTAACTACTTACTGACTAGCTGCTATGAATTTATATTTTTTGGTTGTGAGCCTAGCCTTTAACGGCTGAGCCATCTCTCCAGCCCGCTGCTATGAATTTAAAACAGGTTAAATGGATATGCGAGACTAGTGACATTTCGGATACAGCAGTCTGCCCAAACAAATTTTTGAAATTTATCGTCTTAGAACTTTATATAAACTCCACTTTATATAAACCATGAAGATAAGGAAAGCATTAGCGTGCAAACTATCCCAGTGCTTCCTAAGACACTGAAGAGAATCGATCAAAAATTAAACTATAAAGCTTGAGATAAAGATAAATGGATTCCCAAGTACGTACTTCCTGGACCAGCACCAGTGCAGTACCGCTTACACTCGTTAGACAGGGCAGGGATGTAGTCTGACTCTTTATTCTGTGAGCGCACAGGTGATGTATCCAGATACGTCCCACTAAGGACCCTGGCTGGATACTACACCCCAGGCTGTCCACAGAGCAAGAACAGTTGACTGCCTTACATCCTCCCAGAAATTTGCGGCTATAATTCCAGCTCATGTTATATTAAATACGTTCACACGTAACCCTCTCAATGCATTTGCTCCCATAAAACACCCGAGGAAAGTCCCTGTCTTCTCGCCACTGCTCACTTAACTCTTCACTCTCTTGGCTAAGATTAGATTCCCAGTGTGCCCTGAGCTGCAAACTCTCTCCTTCCAGGGACTTCTCTTCCATTGATTTGGAGGAGGAGGAAGCAATTCTATAACTCCATTATAGAGTTCTCTTGCATGGAATTTTCTTCATAAACCCATTTCTATTTTCAGCAATTTAATATTTCATTTATTTAAACTGAGACTAAAAGGTTTATAACTGGGTTCCGAATCTTCTTCGACATTGTTCCTCATGGTTTCCTTTGCTCTTTGACATTTATAATCTTGGAGCCTTGATTTAAACTTCAGACTTAATATTCTGTTATTTAAGAGCAGATTAGAAAATAACAAAACTGACTTTACTAGAAAAGAAGAAATGACAGTGAAAAGAATGTGCAGACTTAAAAGAAAGTGACATAAATATTTATCTCATAAATTTGGAGAGAACATTTTACAATGTGTAAGGACACTAGCATCTACTTTGCCAAATAATCTTATCTCTAGAGAAATCTTATCAGTAAGGAAAAATGGAAGAGGGATCAAATAATAGAAACAATGCAGCAACTTAAAAAAAATCTCAAAATGATGTGCAAATGACATCTTAGAGACATTCTGTGTATGCAATTAGAAAAATAATGAGTAAGTATTATGGCCAAGTTCATACTTTGGCAACACCAAAGGAGTATCCTTTTTCAAAACTGTAAGGTTCCAGTGCTTACATACACACACACACACACACACACACACACACACACACACACACACCACTGCCAAGTGATTTCATAGAAGCTTGGCTGCTTGTGAAAATTAGTGGCCTCACTTATTTTTAGTTGCATAACCCTTTGTAATTCACTTGGATATTTCATGTGTAAGTCACTCTCAGGCATGTACTTTGACATCATCCTTTTGGGAAGGAAGAAGTGCCTGGGAGCATTCATTCCCTCAGAGATAACTTTAGAGAACCTCAACTGAAGGCTGGTCTGTATAAAAGATCTGGGAAACCATCCATAGAATCAAAGCTTTCAGACTTTTTAATATGATCTTGCCCATCCTTATAGTCTGACCACATGCGTGTACTGTTTCCGTCCTGCCTGGTTCCCCAGCCATTCAATAAACAAATAAACAAACCATTTAGAAATGCTGTGGGACAATGCTCTTATACACTGTAAAGATTTTTCACTTGTATTTGTTTAATAAAATGCTGATTGGCCAGTAGCCAGGCAGAAAGTATAGGTAAGGCAACCAGACTAAGAGAATTCTGGGAAGGGGAAAGGCAGAGAGTCGGTCACCAGCCAGACACACGGAAAGCAAGATGGTAATGCTGCACTCAGAAAAGGTACCAAGCCATGTGGCTAAAGATGGACAAGAATTGTGGGTTAATTTAAATTTTAAGATCTAGTTAGTAATAAGCTTTGGCAATAGGCCAAAGTGTTTATAATTAATGTAAGCCTTGGTGTGTTTCTTTGGGACTGAACAGCTGCCTAACTGGGTGGGACAGGATTTTCTGTCTACAAATGGTGTCCAAAAGTTTGGCAAGAATTTTCACATAAAGCCTGAGAAAGCTTAATAAAATGATTCTAGATACACAAGAAAAGAGTTAAGCTCAGCCTCTTGGTAATTGTCTTTTTTCCACAGAGATGTGACTCCTTTAAGAGAGGCTTCCTGACTCAGCTTTAGTCTCAAAAACCTCACAGCTCTTTTGAGAGGCCCTGCCACAAAACACATGATGGTGTTTATGAGCATTCAGCAGTATGCTTCTTGGTGGTGGCAGAGACCTTGAAACTCCATAGAGTTGTGGCAATAAACATGACCCCCACCAGTACCTCTGCCATGAAGCTAGACTCTCAGAAAGCCAAGGAATGGGGTGCAGCCAGCTACCAAAGCCCACAGCTTTAATCCTAGCAATGCTGCTTAGCAGATTTAAGGTTATTGTGCTCAGAAAAAGATAGAGATATACAGTAAAGACACATTCAGATGGGGGAAAAAAAACTCTAAACAGTTTACAATGTAGCTTTAAAAGCTAGCTAATAATAAGCCTGAGCCAATAGGCCAAACAGTTTATAATTAACATAAGACTCTATGTGTTTCTTTGGGACTGAACAGCTGTCAGACTGAGTGGTATAGAAACTTCCATCTACAAATGTATAAATGAAATACATATAACTCAGAAAGAATTTCATTTACACTACAATATCAGTATAGTAAGGAAGCATAGTGACACAGTGGCAGCACATGTTTCTCTTTGGCAATTTTGTGAATGGAAAGGACTAACTGTAGCTCTACTCTACAGATTATGTTGACGTAATAATGACATCAAGCTCAACTTCTGGATACTTCATTAAATATAAACATATTTATGATTTCTACTTATGGCAAAGATGTCGTTAATATTTATATACAATGTAGCCTACAAATGACATGCAAGATAATTTGAGTTTAAAGCTAGGAAAAATAAACTATAAGGTTCAAATTATAAAATAATCTATAGGATTTTGTGACTAATTCCAGGTTAAAATATTTTCTCTGTAAAAATACCCTTCATGGGTTGATCAAACTATTTCAAGAAGCCACAGGTTACTAAACAAATATTCTAATGCAAGGGCTCATGGTGTGGGAGTTTTTTCTGCCTATGTTTTGCTTTTTTTGGTTAATGAATAAAACACTGCTTTGAGCCTATGGCAGGGACGAACAGCACTATGTGGGAAAAGCTAGGCTGTATGCTGAGAGGAAGAAGGGCAGAGAAAAGGTGGTGCCATGTAGCCGCCACCAGAGTCAGACAGGCTGAAACTGCCACATGGCAATACACAGATTAATAGAGATGGGTTAAATTAATATGAAAGAGTTAGTCAATAAGAAGCTAGAGCTAATGGACCAAGCAGTGATTTAAATAATCACACAGTTTCTGTGTGATTATTTTGGGGCTGAGCAGCTGGGAATGAGCCAGTAGCCCTCCCTCCAACAGGTTTAGGTTATACCTTGCAGTGTTGGTCAGAGAAGTTCTTAAACAATTCAGGTAATTGTCAGTGCTGCTGGTTTCCCAACAGAACTAGATTGTATGTCCTTATTGGTGAAGATGGGAGACAGTTTTGTTGTAGGATGGAAAAGAAGGGCAGTAACCGAGATGGTAGTTCCTTCTTTACTGGAGAGTGTTCATAGTACTAAAAGATTCGGTGTAAGCTGAAGATGGAAGATAATTATCAACACTCTATTCACCTGTGGACCCTGTGTGCTACACTACAATGACCAGGCAAGGTGCAATAGTGGCCACTTATCATCATGGTAAAAGCATTTTATGACTTTAATTAAGATGCACACCGCAGAAGTGAAGTAAGTAGATCCCAGAGTAGTTAATACATCCACAATACGACAACATCCTGGGAAGGCAGTGGAAAGTGGGAGATCACATCTCACTAGAGAAAGTAGACTGCTGGGATGTGCCCTGGAAAGACATGCATTTTCCCAGCTTCCTGTCTTTACTATTAGGCATGAAGTCATCAGACGGCCAGATGCATCAATTAATTCATTAATTTGGGTATTTAATGTGTAAGTCACTCTTAGGCATATAATTTGACATCATGCTTTCAGGAAGGAGGAAATGGCTGGGAGCTTTCATTCCCTCAAAGATAATTATAAATAACCTCCTCAGTAAGGCTGTCCTTTGTCAAAGACCTTGGAAACCATCCATGGAAGCAAAGGTTTCAGGCTTTTCTAATATGATCTGGCCCCTCCGTATAGTCTGAACAAATGTTTGTTCTTCTTTTTAAGATAAAATATGTAAATAAAATACATATAATTTGGAAAGAATCCCATTTACGCTAGGATACAATATCAGTGTGGTAAGGGAATATAATGACACATCGTGGTACTACCTGTACCTCTTTGGTATTCTGTGAATGGCGAGGACTGAATACACTACTACCACGTATTTTGTTGTGTTGCCTCAACCCAAAGTAACAGTTTGATTGACCTTGGGCTAAAATTGCTGAAATAATGACTCAATAAATTTCTCCTCTTCTTTTTTCCATATAGGAGTGAACTACTGACTGACAAAGAAAACCAGTATCAGAGGAGAGAAGCCAGGGTTTTGACTATTCCTAACTATGTGAGTTAGAAGATTTTAGCACTGGTTTGTAAGGGTGAGTTTGGAACATTGTACAACTATGAGATGGAAGAGATCTACAGTGCTGTAGGCAGACATCAATGAGAGATTCCAAGGAGAATTTGGAAGATAAAATGCCCACAGGAATAAAGAACTCAGGAGCTTTCAGAGGAAAATGAACATTCTTTGGTGAGCTGTAATAGAGACCACTTGTGCTACACAGTGAAGAACTTGTCCACATTCTGGCCATGCCCTAAGATTTTGTACAAAACTAACTTTAGAAATGGACAGAAGATATTTCAACACATTTAGACTGTAGTTTAAATGTTGCTCACTGCTTTTGGCCACTTTACAATGAAAGTTAGAAACAAAAAACAAATTTGAAGGATGATAAAAACTTGAAAACTCTCCAGAAAATGACTGTGTTCCAGGTTGAGATCAAGGAAAATGTGGTTGCTAAAGAGATAGTAAAACTAGAAAGCAAAGAGCTTGGGCTGTGACTGAGAGGCAGAGTGCAGAACTAACTTATACAAGGCCCTAGAGCCAATCCTCCGTTCTGAAAAATTAAGAGAAAGGAGAGATAAGGACAAAGGAGAAAGAGGAGGGATAATAATAGCAATAAGAGTAACAATAAGCTATCATTACCAAATATTTTCTACTGAGGCAATAGAATAAGATTGGTATTTTGAGGATATCTTGAGCAAGGTCAAAGATCTAAAGGCATAAACTTATTTGAAATATTTATTGAACAGTATAGAGTGTTCTTCTAGCATGGGGTGACCTAGGGAAGCATGGCTCATCACCTGGCTCATCACCTGGCTCATCACCTGGCTCATCACCTGGCTCATCACTCAGGTACTCAGAACCTTCTGCAGACATAGTTCATGGGACCCTAGCTACTTCTTAGCTGATAGCAAATCTCTGCATCGTCCATATGTTGATAGCTTTGCAGGAATGAAGAAGAAAGGAGGTTAGGGATCATGCAGGACTGGCAAGTAAATATAGTGTATAGCATGGTTGGAGTCCTTAGGTGCTAACTCTCAAAGAGTAATGTGTGAAGCTGTGAGAATGAAGATCAACATGAAGACTCCAGGAATTTAGATATGTCAATAACACGAAACATATGCTGACATTTCAATGACATGAAACACATGCTAAGGCAACTTTTTAGTTTTAGGAACTTAATAGAGCCAGTTCCAAAGAAAGGTCAATGATGTGGGAATCCCCTCTGTATGCTGTGATTACCATTAATGAATAAAGAAGGTGCTTTGGACCTATAGCAGGGCTGAACTCAGGTAGGTGGGGAAAACTAAACTGAATGCTGGGAGAAAGAAGGGCAGAGTCAGAGAGAAGCCGTGTAGCCCACTGGAGACAGACACTGAGAACTTTAGCTGGTAAGCCACAGCCACATGGAGATACACAGATTAATATAAATGGGTTAAATTAATATGCAAGAGCTAGCCAATAAGCAGCTATAGTTAATGGTCCAAGCAGTGATTTAATTAATACAGTTCCTGTGTTTCAGGGCTAAGCAGCTGGGAACAAACTAGCAGCCTCCTTACTACAGGTCAAATTACAAAAGGTATAAGAACAGGGCTTTATACATTTCAACGTGTGCCTCAGAAACCACAAATAGAGCTATAAAATTCAGCAACTTTCCTGTTGGGTTTTGGTCTTGCTTTGGTTCTAGCCCTCTTTTTCTTTATTCATAATTCATCATTCTTTGGAATGACAATATTTACTCAATGTCATTGTATATTGGGAGTATGTAAGCTTCTTTCTAAACTTCATAGGAACTAATGGCAAAGTTTACCGTGACTCTCTAAGAAGATGGCCAGCCAGGGGCTGAGCACCTGAAACTGAGCCAAAATGAATCTTCCTCTGACGTTATTTTCTCCAGAATTTTGTCACAGAGATGAGGAACCTGACTAACACAAATACCTCATTTCATAAACTGTTACGTAAAATTCAACTCAATTTCCAAATGGTCTTAATATTGAGTTCTGGATAATAACCAAGACTATTGTCAATAGCCTGTAATATTTGAGGGTCTACAGGATTCCACTGACCAAAAACTCAGAAAGAGGTAAATCTTTCCTGGTTGTAGGGTTTTATTTGACAACATGTGGTGTCTGGTTGGAGCATTGCCTGTGTTATACGGTACCTCCATTGAAACTCATTTTGTATGTGAATGTGTGTATATTTTAGGAAACTCCCACAGTAGTAAGTTTCCATAAGGCTTTTCCGAAGGGCTTTAGTGTTAGCTATCCCTTCTCCATATCCTCTTCTACCCGCCCCTGTCTTTGATCCTTCCTGTTTTATTCTTCCTCTTTATTCCTTTATATCATTGTGTTCTGTCTCCCCTTTTTGGAAAAGTTCTTCCCCCCATAGCCCCTTACTATTTTCCTAACCTCCATGGGTATTTGAAACAAAAGACATATCTAGAGCGCCAAGGCCACCATCCACACATGAGAGAGAGCCTGTGAGGTCTGTGTTCCTGCACCTGGCTTACCACACTCGTGATGATTGTTTCCAGTTCCATCCATTTACCTGCAAGCTTCCTCATTTCATTTTTCTGAACACTGGGATGTCACCTCTTTGTGCAAATGCATCACATTTTCATTATCCGTTCATCAGTGTAGGGCATCTGCACTGTTTCCATCACCCGGCTAATCGGGCAGCAAGAGACATTTGGGAGCAAGTATGTATCTCTGTAGTCCTTTGGCGATACACCCCAGAGTCGTACAGCTTGATTACATAGTAGGTCTCTTTCATGATTTCCATAACGCCCACAGCAGCTGTCCATATGGATTCACAGAGATTCCGCTCAAGCCAGAAAAATGTCCCAGCATGGGAGAAGGGAGGTTGACACGAAGTCCCACCCTTAGCCCAGGGTTACGGGCATTTGATCGCAGCTGAGAGTCAGTTTTCTTTAAGGGTGTAATTCCCTGGTAGGTCAACTCTGCTCCCGAGAAGACTCCACACCCAGGAATGTTTGGGAATCACATATTGGACTGGACTGGACACTTAATTTTTATCAGAGTAAAATGATAGGATCAAATCGAGTCTGAAAGTTGTGCTAATTTTTTTTATCTTTTCCTTATCTTTTATAGGCAGAACAGTTGCTCATGTTACTGGTTTTATCTGCATTCATCTAAATTAGTTTCAAAAACTGAAACTTGGAAATAAAAATGTGCAAAGGGAGGAAACATTTTGGCTGAGCTGGAAATACTCCGAGGAACGGAATTTTCTATTTAAATTCTAGTTTGATAAATAAGCGGAAACATTCGGTTGTCTTTATTTAAGTAAATGCCCAACTATGTCAACGTAGCAATCTACTTCCATGCCTAAGTGGAGACTGGGGAATATAACTAGACTTGGTTTGTAACAGACAGTCCTGAAAAAAAAAAATCACTGATGTGACCTATTCTAAACAGGAGCCATGGAGTCACATTCTCCTCCATATGCAGATCTGGAAATACGTGGTGGGTGGGGTAAATCATAGGAATCACATCTTTTTTTTTTTTTTGATTTTTAGAGACAGGGTTTCCCTGTAGTTTTTAGAGCCTGTCCTGGAACTAGCTCTTGTAGACCAGGCTGGCCTCGAACTCACAAAGATCCGCCTGCCTCTGCCTCCTGAGTGCTGGGATTAAAGGCGTGCGCCACCACCGCCCGGCTGAGGAATCACATCTTTAATGTAAGAAGCATAGCAGAATTATGCAAACTTAATTGACCAAATTTGCCTATTTGCTGACATTTCTGTTCAATTTAAAAGTAAAAAATAAAAATGAGCATTTTGATTCCAGTGTGGCACTTCATAACACAATGGTACTATCATAAAGAGCCAGTTTCCAAACTGTTCTACTTATGTCAGAATGTAAAAGTCAATGATGAGTTCACATCTGCAATCTTACTAATTATCTACAGCCTGTGGTATTCAATTTTCCATAGACTTCTGGGTTTGTATGTTTGAAAATGTGTGTGTGTGTGCGCGTGCGCGCATATTTGTGCCTTAGTTAGAGTTTCTTTTGTTGCACAAAACACCATGACTGAAAGCAAGTTAGGGAGGACAGGGTTTATTTAGCTCACACTTGCACACTGCTGTTCATCACCAAAGGAAGTCAGGACAGGAAACTGAGGCAGGAGCTGATGCAGCGGCCGTGGAGGGGTGCTGCTTACTGGCTTGCTTCCCCTGGCGTGCTCAACCTGCTTTCTTATAGCACCCAGGACCACCAGCCTGGAGACAGAACTACCCATAATGGGCTGGGCCCTCCTTCCCTAATCACTAAGAAAGAAAATGCCTCATAGGTCGATCTCATGGAGCCATTTTCAAATGAGGCTCCTTCCTCTCTGATGACTTTAGTTTTGTCAAGTTGACACAAAACTAGTCAGTATATGTGCGCGTGCGTGCGTGTGTGTTTACTTGTGACAGGGAAAGTAGAGGTCACAAGACAACTAATAGGAGTCAGGTTTCTCCTTCCAGTATATGGGTTCTGGGGATCAAACTCGAATCTTCAGGCTTGGCAGCAAGTGTTCTTATCCACTAAATCATCTGACCAGGCCCAGGTCTGTGTATTTTAAGGGAAACTCCCAGATGAGTATAATAATGATATAGTTAAATTCGGAAATGTTTATGAGTAGTTAATACATGATAGCCTTTCTATCTTAGGTTCTTGCTGAAATCTATTGTACGTTAACACAAATGCATCAGTATTTGCATAATCAGTATGCCTTAATTTATTAAATCATGGGAAATCTGGGCAAGAAAAGGCACAGAACCCTGAACTGGGAAGAGTGACATGCTAAGACAGAAGTCAGAGTGGATGTTCATTGTTTGCCAAGTCTGTGCTTAGTGAGGCACACTTCTTACCAATTAGTCATCAATCTCATTTTGCCCAAAGTCTCATCCATGTGTGGGGCAGATCTGAGACTTCCACTCCAGCGCTACCCACTGCTTCACAGACTTGGAAACACTGCTTACACAGGCTGACTCCCAACCCAAAGGGGCTAAGTGTATATGGCCTTGAAAGCAAGAATATTGTTAGCTGTCTGGGGAAAAAAAAATGTAAGTATAAAGTTTCAGGATGAGAAGTATGAAATAAATGTGATATTTTTCATTTCCATCCTAAGAAAATCTAAAAAGATTTCAGACTCAGTTCTGGGGACGAAAGAGCAGTTTGATAGCCAGAAATGAGAGCAGCGTTTCTTAAGAACAAACAAATGCTTATATTTTTGGTTGTGGTTCTAAGCCTTTAATAGCTGAGCTATCTTGTACAGGCAAAGAAAAATTAAAAATACTTATGAAAACAGAAAACACAATGGTACTAGAATATACACTTTTCTATTTTTATTCTTATATGAGGTTACTTGGTGGCTATCGCCAGCCTCTAGTTCAGTCTGTTATTTAAATTCAAATAAATGAATTATTTGTATTGAATTCATGTGTGGGGCCATGTTGTTACGTGTACAGACTTGAATGTGAATAATTATTGTAAACTATATTTTACAACTTTTTTGGCTTTATTATATAAATTTTCTATTTGGTCATGATTTAAACATATAGTTTAATGAAACATTTTTTTTCTCTTTTTTTCAAATATCTGTTCTTTAGATGTAATTACCAGATGAAGGATTTCCCTCGTATTCTTGGTAGTCTTGTAATAAAAGTATGTAGAGTGTAAAACAAACAAACAAATAATAAACCAAAGTAAAACAAAACCCCCAGGATTCTCTTTTCACTAATGCTCCTGGCTGTAAACACTATGGTAAAAGTAAGCTAGAAAGTACTCAAGAAACAAACAACAACCAAAAAATTCAAGACTCACACAAGTCTTATGCCTTCTGAGAATGTCAAAGTAAAGAGATGCTAATGTGAGGAGCAGTTATCTCAGACCCACTTCTGCTGCTGGGAGAAGTGGTTCCTTCATGTTGAAACCCAAACATCTCTCCTTCTCTATACCCAAGAAAAACGTGCAAATGCTCTCGTTTTGTTTTGACAAATTCTTTTTTTTTTTT